>OZ035828.1:2165087-2212587 GCA_964034765.1 Knipowitschia caucasica
TCATCCTGATGCATTGCCCAAATTAAAGACCACAGCTTTTTGCTGATGCCCTCCGGTACAGGCTGGGCTAGGGAGCAGAGGGACTGGACCCTACTTCTACCTGGTTTAGCCTGGTTTAGCCTGGGCATCTTTCTGTGAAAGCCGGCACCTGGCCACATGCCTCCACAGCGACTTTCGCTTAAGCAATGCCCCACAGTCTATACAGTGCAAAAACTCACTGGATTTAACTGGGCAATTTGGCTGTTTAGCTGGGACTAAAGTTCCAATGCCGGCCTTTAAAACCTCAAAATTGTGCTCACGGTTTCCACTATTCCTGATCAAATCAAACTGAAGTTTACGTGCTTTAGATTTCACAGGTAGAGCCAATGCTCTGGCTACGTCACTTTCATTTCCATGTTTTCTAGTCAAATGACGGGACATTTTGTGGCAGGACATTGAACAGTAGAGGCAGAAGTGTCTCTTGCTGTAAACTCGCCCCCCATTTTTCTTCTTTTGCAGCTGCATGATAACAATCTTATTTGCCTTTGGTTCGTCACTTTCCGAGTCTTGAAGAAAAGTGTTTTTGATTTTTCTTTTTCCATACTTTTTTACAGGTTTCTTCTTGACAGTTAAATCGTCAGAATCTGAGTCGACTTCATCAATTAGGGACTCTTGACTAAGCTGCACAAACAACAAATAATTTGTAATAATTCTATATAACAATTTGAAGTCATGACTTGTAGTCAGCACTTACCAGTGGTTTGTAAGCGTGCGCTTCAGTGTGCTGCTCTGTGATTGGCTGCAGCCTAATGAACCACACACTTGCACCTTTTCTAGCCTGACACCTGATTTCCTCTGTTGTGCTGCTCCATGATTGGCTCCAGCCTCTGTTGTGCTGCTCCATGATTGGCTCCAGCCTCTGTTGTGCTGCTCCATGATTGGCTCCAGCCTGCTGGACTGAAATTGCCCCAGTGTGCCCCTCCCTGATATCCCGCAACCCACCACCAGGGTTCCGACACATAACACACTTTTTTCAGGAAAGTAAACCTCCAGGGGTCCTTTCCATATTTTTACAGAGACTGCATAAGGACCGTTAGAAAAGCATTACCCATTGATTATTAAGCTTGGACCAGTGGGGTCCGGTGTTCGGGCCCCACCACGTAAAACCAGTCCCCATGACGTGAGTGGAATCTCAGGTTATGGAACCCACCAGGAGTTGAAAACAAGTGCACACACACACACACAGACACACACACACACGGACACACACACACACAGACACACACAGACACACAGACAGACACACATTGTGTTATTTTCCATGACCTGTGCTGCAGCTGTACCTGTGCTATTGCAGGGTTAAATGTCATGTGTTTGTACCTGTGCTGCAGCTGTACCTGTGCTATTGCAGGGTTAAATGTCATGTGTTTGTACCTGTGCTGCAGCTGTACCTGTGCTATTGCAGGGTTAAATGTCATGTGTTTGTACCTGTGCTGCAGCTGTACCTGTGCTATTGCAGGGTTAAATGTCATGTGTTTGTACCTGTGCTGCAGCTGTACCTGTGCTATTGCAGGGTTAAATGTCATGTGTTTGTACCTGTGCTGCAGCTGTACCTGTGCTATTGCAGGGTTAAATGTCATGTGTTTGTACCTGTGCTGCAGCTGTACCTGTGCTATTGCAGGGTTAAATGTCATGTGTTTGTACCTGTGCTGCAGCTGTACCTGTGCTATTGCAGGGTTAAATGTCATGTGTTTGTACCTGTGCTGCAGCTGTACCTGTGCAATTGCAGGGTTAAATGTCATGTGTTTGTACCTGTGCTGCAGCTGTACCTGTGCTATTGCAGGGTTAAATGTCATGTGTTTGTACCTGTGCTGCAGCTGTACCTGTGCAATTGCAGGGTTAAATGTCATGTGTTTGTACCTGTGCTGCTGCTGTACCTGTGCTATTGCAGGGTTAAATGTCATGTGTTTGTACCTGTGCTGCAGCTGTGTTGGAGTCGATGAAGACGATGCTCCAGACATCGACCTGTACCACTGTCCCAACTGTGAGAAGACCCACGGCAAGTCCACCTGTAAGTCACACAGAGCTGCTGCGCTAACCTGATGCTAAGCTAACATGATGCTAAGCTAACCTGGTGCTAAGCTAACCTGATGCTAAGCTTAACCTGGTGCTAAGCTAACATGATGCTAAGCTAACATGATGCTAAGCTAACCTGGTGCTAAGCTAACCTGATGCTAAGCTAACATGATGCTAAGCTAACCTGATGCTAAGCTAACATAATGCTAAGCTAACCTGATGCTAAGCTAACATGATGCTAAGCTAACATGATGCTAAGCTAACATGATGCTAAGCTAACATGATGCTAAGCTAACCTGATGCTAAGCTAACATGATGCTAAGCTAACATGATGCTAAGCTAACCTGATGCTAAGCTTAACCTGGTGCTAAGCTAACATGATGCTAAGCTAACATGATGCTAAGCTAACATGATGCTAAGCTAACCTGATGCTAAGCTAACATGATGCTAAGCTAACATGATGCTAAGCTAACCTGATGCTAAGCCAACATGATGCTAAGCTATGCTAAGCTTGGTTGGAGTCGCTGGCACCGCCCTAAGTTGGTTTAGGTCTTACCTTGAAGACAGGAAGTACTTTGTGGAGATTGGAAACTGTGTCTCAGATCATATGGCCCTGACCTGTGGAGTCCCACAGGGGTCGATCCTGGGACCTCTTCTGTTCAATCTCTACATGCTGCCGTTAGGTCAGTTAATACGCAGAAACAAAGTGTCCTATCATAACTATGCAGACGACACTCAGATCTATGTCTCACTGACTGCAGGAGAACATGGACCAGTGGACTCACTCCTTCACTGTATCCAACAGATCAGTGAGTGGATGCAAAACAACTTCCTTCAGCTAAACGCAGACAAAACTGAAATGATTGTCTTTAGTCCAGAAACAAAGAGAGAGCGTCATCTGTCACCTACAGTCTCTCTCCCTAAAACCTTCAAACAAGGTCAGAAATCTAGGGGTAATACTGGACTCAGACTTAAATTTTAATAGCCACATCAAATCAGTAACATCAGCAGCTTTTTACCATCTAAAAAACATTGCCAGGATCAAAAACATAGTGTCTAAAGCAGACTTGGAGATTCTTATCCATGCATTTGTCTCCAGTAGGTTAGACTACTGCAATGGCCTGCTCACAGGTCTGTCCAAACAGGCTGTAAAACAGCTGCAGTACATTCAAAATGCAGCAGCTCGAGTCCTGACTAGAACCAGGAAGTACGACCATATTAGTCCTGACTAGAACCAGGAAGTACGACCACATTAGTCCTGACTAGAACCAGGAAGTACGACCACATTAGTCCTGACTAGAACCAGGAAGTACGACCACATTAGTCCTGACTAGAACCAGGAAGTACGACCACATTAGTCCTGACTAGAACCAGGAAGTACGACCATATTAGTCCTGACTAGAACTAGGAAGTACGACCACATTAGTCCTGACTAGAACCAGGAAGTACGACCACATTAGTCCTGACTAGAACCAGGAAGTACGACCACATTAGTCCTGACTAGAACCAGGAAGTACGACCATATTAGTCCTGACTAGAACTAGGAAGTACGACCACATTAGTCCTGACTAGAACCAGGAAGTACGACCATATTAGTCCTGACTAGAACCAGGAAGTACGACCATATTAGTCACCTGACCGATAAACCAGGAAGTACGACCACATTAGTCCTGACTAGAACCAGGAAGTACGACCACATTAGTCCTGACTAGAACCAGGAAGTACGACCACATTAGTCCTGACTAGAACCAGGAAGTACGACCACATTAGTCCTGACTAGAACCAGGAAGTACGACCACATTAGTCCTGACTAGAACCAGGAAGTACGACCATATTAGTCCTGACTAGAACCAGGAAGTACGACCATATTAGTCCTGACTAGAACCAGGAAGTACGACCATATTAGTCCTGACTAGAACCAGGAAGTACGACCACATTAGTCCTGACTAGAACCAGGAAGTACGACCATATTAGTCCTGACAAGAACCAGGAAGTACGACCATATTAGTCCTGACAAGAACCAGGAAGTACAACCATATTAGTCCTGACTAGAACCAGGAAGTACGACCACATTAGTCCTGACTAGAACCAGGAAGTACGACCACATTAGTCCTGACTAGAACCAGGAAGTACGACCACATTAGTCCTGACTAGAACCAGGAAGTACGACCACATTAGTCCTGACTAGAACCAGGAAGTACGACCACATTAGTCCTGACTAGAACCAGGAAGTACGACCACATTAGTCCTGACTAGAACCAGGAAGTACGACCACATTAGTCCTGACTAGAACCAGGAAGTACGACCACATTAGTCCTGACTAGAACCAGGAAGTACGACCACATTAGTCCTGACTAGAATCAGGAAGTACGACCACATTAGTCCTGACTAGAACCAGGAAGTACGACCACATTAGTCCTGACTAGAACCAGGAAGTACGACCACATTAGTCCTGACTAGAACCAGGAAGTACGACCACATTAGTCCTGACTAGAACCAGGAAGTACGACCACATTAGTCCTGACTAGAACCAGGAAGTACGACCATATTAGTCCTGACTAGAACCAGGAAGTACGACCACATTAGTCCTGACTAGAACCAGGAAGTACGACCACATTAGTCCTGACTAGAACCAGGAAGTACGACCATATTAGTCCTGACTAGAACCAGGAAGTACGACCATATTAGTCCTGACTAGAACCAGGAAGTACGACCACATTAGTCCTGACTAGAACCAGGAAGTACGACCACATTAGTCCTGACTAGAACCAGGAAGTACGACCACATTAGTCCTGACTAGAACCAGGAAGTACGACCACATTAGTCCTGACTAGAACCAGGTAGTACGACCACATTAGTCCTGACTAGAACCAGGAAGTACGACCACATTAGTCCTGACTAGAACCAGGAAGTACGACCACATTAGTCCTGACTAGAACCAGGAAGTACGACCATATTAGTCCTGACTAGAACCAGGAAGTACGACCATATTAGTCCTGACTAGAACCAGGAAGTACGACCACATTAGTCCTGACTAGAACCAGGAAGTACGACCACATTAGTCCTGACTAGAACCAGGAAGTACGACCACATTAGTCCTGACTAGAACCAGGAAGTACGACCACATTAGTCCTGACTAGAACCAGGAAGTACGACCACATTAGTCCTGACTAGAACCAGGAAGTAAGACCACATTAGTCCTGACTAGAACCAGGAAGTACGACCACATTAGTCCTAACTAGAACCAGGAAGTACGACCACATTAGTCCTGACTAGAACCAGGAAGTACGACCACATTAGTCCTGACTAGAACCAGGAAGTACGACCACATTAGTCCTGACTAGAACCAGGAAGTACGACCACATTAGTCCAGTCCTCAGGTCTCTGCACTGGCTTCCTGTGGCTCAGAGAATAGACTTTAAAACAGCTCTGCTTGTGTACAAGTCTCTCCATGGCCTCGCACCAAAATATATTAGTGACATGTTAGTCCCATATGAACCAGCCCGGACTCTGAGGAGCACAGGGACTGGACTCCTGCTGGGACTCTGAGGAGCACAGGGACTGGACTCCTGCTGGGACTCTAAGGAGCACAGGGACTGGACTCCTGCTGGGACTCTGAGGAGCACAGGGACTGGCCTCCTGCTGGGACTCTGAGGAGCACAGGGACTGGCCTCCTGCTGGGACTCTGAGGAGCACAGGGACTGGCCTCCTGCTGGGACTCTGAGGAGCACAGGGACTGGACTCCTGCTGGGACTCTGAGGAGCACAGGGACTGGACTCCTGCTGGGACTCTGAGGAGCACAGGGACTGGACTCCTGCTGGGACTCTGAGGAGCACAGGGACTGGACTCCTGCTGGGACTCTGAGGAGCACAGGGACTGGACTCCTGCTGGGACTCTGAGGAGCACAGGGACTGGACTCCTGCTGGGACTCTGAGGAGCACAGGGACTGGACTCCTGCTGGGACTCTGAGGAGCACAGGGACTGGACTCCTGCTGGTCCCAGAGTCAGAACTAAACATGGGGAGGCTGCTTTTCAGATTAATGCTGCTAAAATCTGGAACAATCTTCCTGAAGATGTGAGACAGGCCTCCTTCTCTGACAATGTTTAAAACCAGGTTAAAGACAGTTCTGTTTAGCTGTGCTACAACTGAGGGCTGCAGGCGGTCTGTGTGTCTCCTGGTTCTTGGGGCTGAGGGCACTGACTGAGCCTGGTCCGAAGCAGGAGGCGGAGGTTTCGACGGTTTCTGAAAACTGAAACAACACATTGTTTTTACATCATGATGCAGCAGTTAATACAAAAACATGAAAAGTCATAGAATAATACAAAAACACAGTCACTCACTTTAGACGATACTTTCATTTCTCTTTTTGGACAATAAGCTTCTTACACACATATCACAAACAATATATTTATCATAAGTCTGTGTTTCCAAACCAGGGATCAGCGCTCACTGGGGTTTCTCATTCTCCGGTTCTTTAAGATGACGGAGCAACAACATCAACAAAAGGCTTTGAAGGTTCTTTTAATAAGAAAAGAAAGTAAAGAAAGCTGAACTGACATGTTTGGGCGGTTCACTCCCGCCTTCATCAGAGGTGACACTGATGGTGTGATTCTGCTGTTGCCGAATGTGGTCAGTCCGACAGATCCCACAGCTCCCTCAGACTGACCACAGCGCCCCCCTGTGGTCTCTGGAGAAGTGAATCCGGAAGCGGCGCACGGACCATCAACAGAGACGAAGGGCTTTCACCTTGGCTCACACTTGGTTTTCACTTCTCCTGATGAAGGCGGAAGTGCACCGCCCAAACATGTGCTAATGAAGCAGTGCTGCCAGTGCCTTCTGGTCTCATTAAAAGAACCTTCAAAGCCTTCGCCCTCTCAGATGATGAAGTTAGACACCACTGTGCAGCTCTATGGTCACATACTTTAACAAAGTACTTAATAATAATAATAATAATAATAATAATATATAATACACAGTCACACTGTAGGAGACACTGATGTTAAACTGTCTACTTTCAGAGTATGTTATTATTATTTAATAAGTGCATTTATACCTTAGTTATTAAAGAATAATAACATGTGCATTATTGACAGTGTGTTCTATAAAGGAACAGTCACGTGATCTCACCGTTGTCTGGACATTCTGCTGTGTTTCCCCTTCACTGACTCCTGCAAAGACACACAGGTTCAACAACAACAATAACAAAAACAACACCAACACCAACAACAACACCAACAACAACACCAACAGCCCTGACCATAACAGTCTTATCAGCCTTTTCTCACCTGAGTGTTTTCTGAGGGTTTAGTCTTCTGCAGATGGACACAGCTCTGTTCTGTTCTGCACTACAACAAACACAGACACATTAGACCAGAGACCATCAACACACACTCAAAACAAGCACTACCTGTTCTCTCTACGGTCCGCTCTATGGTCCGCTCTCTCCTCCTTTTCCCTCTGCTCCTCTCTCTCCTCCTCTCTCTCCTCCTTTTCCCTCTGCTCCTCTCTCTCCTCCTCTCTCTCCTCCTTCTCCCTCTGCTCCTCTCTCTCCTCCTCTCTCTCCTCCTCTCTCTCCTCCTCTCTCTCCTCTCTCTCCTCCTCTCTCTGCTCCTCTCTCTCCTCCTCTCTCTCCTCCTCTCTCTCCTCCTCTCTCTCCTCCTCTCTCTGCTCCTCTCTCTCCTCCTCTCTCTCTCCTCCTCTCTCTCCTCCTCTCTCTGCTCCTCTCTCTGCTCCCCCTCTCCTCCTCTCTCTGCTCCTCCTCTCCTCCTCTCTCTGCTCCTCCCTCTCCTCCTCTCTCTGCTCCTCTCTCTGCTCCTCCCTCTCCTCCTCTCTCGGCTTGAGCTCGCTCCAGGCGGCCTCCTTCCACCCTGCCTCGGTGAACAGCCTCCGGGGGAAGTTTGCTGGTCCTCTCCGCTCTTTCTGCTGGAGGATGCTGCCCATCCTCACATCTCCCTCACGTCTCTCTCACGTCCCCCTCACGTCCTCCTCACGTCCCCCTCACGTCCCTCTCACGTCTCCCTCACGACCCCCTGACGTCTCGCTCACTCCCCCCTCACATCAGGCGGATAAACGCGAACCCAAAGTCTCCGATGACACCACAGCCGTAGACTGTAGAGATCCAGCGAAACAGACGGATTTTCTGCGGTGTCGTAAACAGCCTGCAGGGTGTGTGGGTGTCCAGCAGAGGGCGCTGTGTGGGTGTCCAGCAGAGGGCGCTGTGTGGGTGTCCAGCAGAGGGCGCTGTGTGGCTCCTGTTTTGACTCAGATGCAGTCTCCTGTTATTATTTCCTTGTGTGACTGTTTCTGTCATGTTTTGTTCAGCACTATGACTTGTCTTGTGTATGAATTGTGCAAAACAAATAAACTTGTCTTACTCGTGAGCGCTTCACATTCTGTCATGTGCCATATGTGCCGTAAATTTCTCCTGTGTGAGATTAATAAAGTCTTATCTTATCTTAAATCCATGTTCACAGAGAACATGAACAAACTAGTAAATAGTGTGTGTGTGTATGAGCTCAGCTGTGTGTGTGTGTGTGTTTCTATTGTACAAATACATGTGAGTGATGTCACTACTGAGAAAGACCTTTTAGTTCCATCATTCTAAATAAGGACAAAGTCAATTACAATAAACAACTTATTATATTTGAATGAAGGAAACAGTCTTCAACACGTTACAGGAAACAGGAAACCCCAAACACACACAACACACAACACACGCACACACACACGCACACAACACACACATACACACACACACACACATACACACACACGCACACACATACACACAAATAAATACACACACACACAAATACAGTACAGAGCAAAAGTACTAATTTAAAGAGTTTTTTATTTTCATGATTATAAAACTGTAGATTGACACTGAGGGCATCAAACCTATGATGAACTCATGTGAATTATGTTCGTAGTAAAAAAGTATGAACCAAATGAAAATATGTGTTTTATTCTGGTTCTTCAAAGTAATAATAATAATAATAATAATGCATCGGTTTTATATAGCGCTTTTTAGACACTCAAAGTCTCTTCACATGTGTCATTATCCTCTCTCTCCAAACACAGCAGTGATAAACTACTGTAGCCACAGCTGCCCTGGGGCACACTGACAGAAGTGAGGCAACCAGTCTGTGCCATCGGCCCAGGCAATGGGGGTGAAGTGTCTTGCCTAAGGACACAACGGCAGTTTGGCACTTTACAGCCGCAGCCGCCCCACTGTGGCTGGTGTTCCCAGAGGCTAAGTGTCTTGCCAAGGACACAACAACAGCAGACAGTGGGAGTCGATGGTGAAAGTCTTGAGCGGGGCTCGAATCCACAACCTTCTGGCTCAAAGGCCAACGCGCAACTGAGCTACTGCCTCCCCAAAGTAGCTCCTTTTGCTCTGATACTGCTTCACTAAGTAATCAGAGCCTCTGACACTGGGGGATACCTAGAGATAGTCGGCCTCACCTCCACACACAGCTTGGGCTCTGAACCCAACTCCTTAAGAGGGGTTGGACGCTCCACTTTTCTGGTGTTTCTCGCGGGGAGAGGCGGCGAGCGGGGGTGGCCATACTCATTGCCCCCCATCTCAGCTCCACGTGTTGGAGTTCTCCCCGGTGAATGAGAGGGTCGCGTCCCTCCGCCTCCGGGTGGGGGACAAGTCTCTCATTGTTGTTACGGCCTACGGGCCTAACAGCAGTGCAGAGTACCCGGCCTTCTTGGAGTCCTTGGGAGGGGTACTGGACAGTGCACTCCGTTATTCTCCTGGGGGACTTCAACGCCCATGTGGGGGACGCCAGTGACACTTGGAGAGGGGTGAAGGGGAAGAACGGCCCTGATCTGAACCCGAGCGGTGTTCAGTTGTTGGACTTCTGTGCCAGTCACAGTTTGTCCATCACCAACACCATGTTCCACCAGGGGGCGCCAGGACCTAAGGCCAGAGGTCGATGATCGACTTTGATGTCGTATCATCTGACCTTTGACCGCGTGTCTCGGACACTCGGGTGAAGAGAGGGGAGGAGCTAAAGAGAGGGGTGGAGCTAAAGAGAGGGGCGGAGCTGTCAACCGATCATCACCTGGTCGTGAGTTGGATCCGCTGGCAGAGGAGGAAGCCGGTCAGACCTGGCAGGCCCAAGCGTATAGTGAGGGTCTGCTGGGAACGTCTCGCTGAGCCCCCTGTCAGACGGACTTTCTGCTCACACCTCCGGGAGAGCTTCTCCCAGGTCCCGGCGGAGGAGGGGGACATGGAGTCCGAGTGGACCATGTTCTCTTCCTCTATCGCCAATGCGGCGCCTCGTATCTGTGGTTGCAAGGTCTCTGGTGCTGGTCCCGGCGGCAACCCCCGAACCCGGTGGTGGACACCGGCAGTAAGGGATGCCGTCAGGCTGAAGAAGGAGTCCTGCCGCGGCCCGGGCTGTTGCAGAGGCAAAAACCCGGGACTGGGAGGAGTTCGGAGAGTCCATGGAGCATGACTATCGGTCGGCCTCAAAGAGGTTCTGGCAAACCGTCCGGCGCCTCAGGAGGGGGAAGCAGTTCTTTGCCAACACCATGTATGGTGCGGGTGGAGAGCTGCTGACCTCGACTGGGGATATTGTCGGGCGGTGGAAGGAATACTTTGAGGTTCTCCTCAATCCGGCACGGTGGCTGAGTGGATAGCACTCTCGCCTCTCAGCAAGAAGGTCCTGGGTTCGAATCCCGGTCGGACCAGGGCCTTTCTGAGTGGAGTTTGCATGTTCTCCCCGTGTCTGCGTAGGTTTCCTCCGGGTACTCCGGTTTCCCCTACCACTAAAAATATGTACAATAGGTCTGGCATGTGCCTCCTGTACTGGCGACCCCGTTCCCATCTCTGTGTGGAGTGAGAGACAAGTGCCCATAATTAACAATTGTAAAACCGCTTTGAGACTCAGATCTGCAGTGAAAAGGCGGTATATAAATAAAAACTTACTTACTATTACTTACTAATCCCCCCGTCACGTCCTCCGTTACAGAGGCAGAGGCTGAGGATGTTGGGGCGGATACATCCATCTCCCTGAGGTCACCAAGGTGGTTGACAGCCTCCATGGTGGCAAGGCGCCGGGAGTGGATGAGATCCGTCCTGATTATCTAAAGTCTCTGGATGTTGTAGGACTGTCTTGGCTGACACGTCTCTGCAACATCGCGTGGCGATCGGGGGCAGTGCCAATGGAGTGGCAGACCGGGGTGGTGGTCCCTCTCTACAAGAAGGGGGACCGGAGGGTGTGTTCCAATTATCGTGGGATCACACTCCTCAGCCTCCCTGGTAAGGTCTACTCCAAGGTACTGGAGAGGAGGCTACGGTCGATGGTCGAATCTCGGATCCAGGAGGAGCAGTGTGGTTTTCGTCCCGGTCGCGGAACACTGGACCAGCTCTATACTCTCCATCGGATACTCGAGGGTTCATGGGAGTTCGCCCAACCTGTCCACATGTGCTTTGTGGATTTGGAGAAGGTGTTCGACCGTGTTCCCCGGGGTGTCCTTTGGGGGGTTCTCCGGGAGTACGGGGTCCTCTGCTGAGGGCCGTCCGATCCCTGTATGACCGGAGCCAGAGCTGTGTTCGCATTGCCGGCAGTAAGTCAGACCTGTTCCCGGTGAGTGTTGGCCTCCGACAGGGCTGCCCTTTGTCACCGGTTCTGTTCACTGTATTTATGGACAGAATATCTAGGCGCAGCCAGGGGTCGGAGGGGGTCCGGTTCAGGGACCACAGGATTTCATCTCTGCTGTTTGCAGACGATGTTGTCCTGTTGGCTCCAACGAACCAGGACCTGCAACATGCACTGGGACGGTTTGCAGCCGAGTGTGAAGCGGCTGGGATGAGAATCAGCACCTCCAAATCTGAGGCCATGGTGCTCGACCGGAAAAAGGTGCCTTGCCCTCTGCAGGTGGGTGGAGAGGTCCTTCCTCAAGTGGAGGAGTTCAAGTATCTCGGGGTCTTGTTCACGAGTGAGGGAAGAATGGAGCGTGAGATTGACAGGCGGATCGGTGCAGCGTGCGCAGTGATGCGGTCGCTGTATCGGACCGTTGTGGTAAAGAGGGAGCAGCGTCTGCAGTCAGAGCTGTATCGGACCGTTGTGGTAAAGAGGGAGCAGCGTCTGCAGTCAGAGTTGTATCGGACCGTTGTGGTAAAGAGGGAGCAGCGTCTGCAGTCAGAGCTGTATCGGACCGTTGTGGTAAAGAGGGAGCTGAGCCGAAAGGCAAAGCTCTCGATTTACCGGTCAATCTTCGTCCCCTCCCTCACCTATGGTCATGAGCTTTGGGTAATGACCGAAAGAACGAGATCGCGGATACAAGCGGTCGAAATGAGCTTCCTCCGCAGAGTGGCTGCTCCCTTAGAGATAGGGTGAGGAGCTCAGTCACACGGGAGGAGCACGGAGTAGAGCCGCTGCTCCCTTAGAGATAGGGTGAGGAGCTCGGTCACACGGGAGGAGCACGGAGTAGAGCCGCTGCTCCCTTAGAGATAGGGTGAGGAGCTCGGTCACACGGGAGGAGCTCAGAGTAGAGCCGCTGCTCCCTTAGAGATAGGGTGAGGAGCTCAGTCACACGGGAGGAGCACGGAGTAGAGCCGCTGCTCCCTTAGAGATAGGGTGAGGAGCTCGGTCACACGGGAGGAGCACGGAGTAGAGCCGCTGCTCCCTTAGAGATAGGGTGAGGAGCTCGGTCACACGGGAGGAGCTCAGAGTAGAGCCGCTGCTCCCTTAGAGATAGGGTGAGGAGCTCAGTCACACGGGAGGAGCTCGGAGTAGAGCCGCTGCTTCTCCACGTCGAGAGGAACCAGTTGAGGTGGCTCGGGCATCTGTTCCGGATGCCTCCTGGACGCCTCCCTGGGGAGGTGTTCCGGGCAGGAACCAAAACCATCTGGACTGGGTTCAGGTCCAAAACCATCTGGACTGGGTTCAGGTCCAAAACCATCTGGACTGGGTTCAGGTCCAAAACCATCTAGACTGGGTTCAGGTCCAAAACCATCTGGACTGGGTTCAGGTCCAAAACCATCTAGACTGGGTTCAGGTCCAAAACCATCTGGACTTGGTTCAGGTCCAAAACCATCTGGACTGGGTTCAGGTCTAGCCCTTACACAGCCTGGTGCGGGTCTACAGCAATAGTCATGAAAAGAACTCAGTGAAGGAGAGAGGGTGTCCAGACTTTTGCTCTGTACTGTACACACACACACACACACACACACACACACACACACACACACACACACACACACACACTCTCATAGTTCTGTGAAGTTCCTAAACGGCGCCTGGTGAGACGTCTCCTCGATCTTTGCACAGATTTGTTCAAATGAAATCTTCACCAAAACTTTAGCCTCTGCTTCATCACAGACTGTTACTGCTGTGGCCACGCCCTGCTCTTTGTCCATGAGCACCTCTCCCACTGTCTCCCCCACAGTCTCCCCCACAGTCTCCACAGTCTCCCCCACTGTCTCCCACCCACTCTCCACAGTCTCCCCCACAGTCTCCACAGTCTCCCCCACAGTCTCCCCTACCGTCTCCCCCACAGTCTCCACAGTCTCCCCCACAGTCTCCACAGTCTCCCCCACAGTCTCCACAGTCTCCCCCACAGTCTCCACAGTCTCCCCCACTGTCTCCCCCACAGTCTCCCCCACAGTCTCCACAGTCTCCCCCACAGTCTCCACAGTCAACCCCACTGTCTCCCCCACAGTCTCCCCCACTGTCTCCACTGTCTCCCCCACAGTCTCCCCCACAGTCTCCCCTACCGTCTCCCCCACAGTCTCCCCCACAGTCTCCCACCCACTCTCCACAGTCTCCCCCACAGTCTCCACAGTCTCCCCCACAGTCTCCCCTACCGTCTCCCCCACAGTCTCCCCCACAGTCTCCCCCACTGTCTCCCCCACTGTCTCCCCCACAGTCTCCCACACAGTCTCCCCCATTGTCTCCCCCACAGTCTCCACAGTCAACCCCACTGTCTCCCCCACAGTCTCCCACACAGTCTCCCCCACTGTCTCCCCCACAGTCTCCACAGTCAACCCCACTGTCTCCCCTACCGTCTCCCCCACAGTCTCCCCCACTGTCTCCACTGTCTCCCCCACAGTCTCCACAGTCTCCCCCACTGTCTCCCCTACCGTCTCCCCCACAGTCTCCCCCACAGTCTCCCCCACAGTCTCCCCCACAGTCTCCCACACAGTCTCCCCCACTGTCTCCCCCACAGTCTCCCCCACTGTCTCCCCCACAGTCTCCCCCACTGTCTCCCCCACAGTCTCCCCCACTGTCTCCACTGTCTCCCCCACAGTTTCCACAGTCTCCCCCACAGTCTCCCCTACCGTCTCCCCCACAGTCTCCCCTACCGTCTCCCCCACAGTCTCCCCCACTGTCTCCCCCACAGTCTCCCACACAGTCTCCCCCACTGTCTCCCCCACAGTCTCCCCCACAGTCTCCCCCACTGTCTCCCCCACAGTCTCCCCCACTGTCTCCCCCACAGTCTCCCACACAGTCTCCCCCACTGTCTCCCCCACAGTTTCCCCCACTGTCTCGCAGGGTGAGGGCAGTGGAGAGTCTCGGTCTGACCCAGAGTAAAGACACATCTTGGAGACCGTCTCTTTGAGTTTGTCGACGGGGGACCGTGGGTCGCTGCGGCTGTTGCGGCTACTGCGGCTTCGACTGCTGCTGTGGAAACGCTCCAGTCGCTCGAGGGCAGAGGGAAAGTGGAACTGTGGAGTGGGCAGTTTGAGGACGGGGGTCCGGGACACGTGAGAATACAGAGAGTAGAAGACGTTGGCCATCGTCGTCAGGACTTGGACTTGTCTGAAGCGACCTGCGGAAAACAAGACACAAGACGCGACAGACTGTGAATATTAAAAACATACTCTATCTCTTCTATCTCCGCCGTTTGAACTAATGTGACATCACTTTCACCGTCTATGGCAGTTTCAAAATGGTCGCAAGAAAATATGAAAAAACACTTTTGTGCTTTAGCTGCACGAGCCCAATTCATTTAGTGCATTCTGAAGTCCACAGCGGCTAAACTAGACTGGTCCAAAAACATATACTCCCCTCAGACAGCATCTGGAACCAAGAGGACCAAGAACCACCAGAGGAAAGAAGATGCTATACACTAGCATTGTCTAGTTCTTATTCTGGGTTCACCCCCACAGGCCCGGGTGGTACTGCAGCACGTCAGCGCACACATTTTCCCTCAGCTCAAAGCCTCAAACGGGGACAAACTGTGTGTACATGTTGGTATCACACTTCCTGTTGTTCCTGTTGTGTTTGAAGCATGTGTTGTGTTGTATTTATGTTGAATGTTTGAATCTGTGTCAAACTGTGGTCAGGTTTATGCACAGAGCGACTTCTTGTTGAATCCAAATCTATTATTTATGGTAAAAAGTAATAAGAGTCATACTAGCAAGTGAGAGGTGGGGGTCCTCTTCCCGAATCCTCTGCAGCTGAGCGTCCAGAAACAGCCGGAAGTTGATGCCCTTGGCCTGCGACGGGAACGTGAAGAACCGCGCAGGTATTCGAACCGAGTCCTGAGCCTCCTCTGCACCGAAGCCTAGTTCATACAGAGTCTCCTCCGCCTTCTCCGAGAAAACCTGCAAGACCTCAGCCACACTGGAGAGGACAGAGGACAGAGGAGAGAGGAGAGAGGAGAGAGGACAGAGGAGAGAGGAGAGAGGAGAGAGGACAGAGGACAGAGGAGAAAGGAGAGAGGAGAGAGGACAGGGGAGAGAGGACAGAGGAGAGAGGAGAGAGGAGAGAGGAGAGAGGAGAGAGGACAGAGGAGAGAGGACAGAGGACAGAGGAGAGAGGAGAGAGGACAGAGGACAGAGGAGAGAGGAGAGAGGACAGGGGACAGAGGACAGAGGAGAGAGGACAGAGGAGAGAGGACAGAGGAGAGAGGAGAGAGGAGAGAGGACAGAGGAGAGAGGAGAGAGGACAGAGGAGAGAGGACAGAGGACAGAGGACAGAGGAGAGAGGACAGAGGAGAGAGGAGAGAGGACAGGGGAGAGAGGAGAGAGGAGAGAGGAGAGAGGACAGAGGAGAGAGGACAGAGGACAGAGGAGAGAGGAGAGAGGACAGAGGACAGAGGAGAGAGGACAGAGGAGAGAGGAGAGAGGAGAGAGGACAGAGGAGAGAGGACAGAGGACAGAGGAGAGAGGAGAGAGGAGAGAGGACAGAGGACAAAGGAGAGAGGACAGAGGAGAGAGGACAGGAGGACAGAGGACAGAGGAGAGAGGAGAGAGGACAGAGGACAGAGAGTAATAAACTACTACTGTAGCCACAGCTGCCCTGGGGCACACTGACAGCAGTGAGGCAACCAGTCTGTGCCATCGGCCCCTCCCACCACCACCAACCATTCACACACACACCAGACTCATTCTAATGTGGGGGAAGTGTCTTGCCTAAGGACACAACCACAGTTTGGCACTTTACAGCCGCAGCCGCCCCACTGTGGCACCTGCTGTTCCCAGAGGTCTCCCATCACAGCACTAACCAGGCCCTGCCCTGCATAGCTTCAGAGGTCTGGCTTTCACTTGCTGGTATGGCCACATGATGAATTAATGGTCATAATCTATACATTCTCTTCAGCATATGTTTGTTTAGGACTAATTAGTCTCTTCACGTAATTGCAAAGTTAAGTGAAAGAATGTGACCTGGCTTCATCTCAGTCCAACACTTTATGACGTAGAGTTCAACATTGTCGATTCTGCAGCAGCAGATTAGAGAATCAGATCATGAGGAACAGACCTGGTGGAAGAGTCCAACGTTGATGAAGAATGAAAACTGAAAGCAAAGCTGTGGTTGTTCTGAGTGAGACCGAGGTCGTCCAAACTGTTCAAACAGAAGATCAAAGTCACAAAAGTCACAGCAGCAGCCACAGAGTCATCCAGCCAACTCTAGCTCCACCACTATAGTTCTGTATGTGTTCATACATCTACAGATACTGACATCTGATGGTGTCACCAAACCATGGTTCAGAAGGATTTCTGTCTTCAGTTGTTTTTAGAGCTTTAAAATGATGAATAACAGGCCACAGTTTCCCAGATCAACCTCTGACGGTCCATGTGTGTAATAACATGTGTAATAACATGTGTAATAACATGTGTGATAACATGTGCAATAACATGTGTATTAACATGTGTATTAACATGTGTAATAACATGTGTAATAACACGTGTAATAACATGTGTGATAGCATGTGTGATAACATGTGCAATAACATGTGTATTAACATGTGTAATAACATGTGTATTAACATGTGTAATGACATTTGTGATAACATGTGTGTAACATGTGTAATAACATATGTAACTACATGTGTATTAACATGTGTAATAACATGTGTAATATGTGTAATAACATGTGTAATAACATATGTGATAACATGTGTAATAACATGTGTGATATGTGTAATAACATGTGTAATAACATGTGTAATAACATGTGTATTAACATGTGTAATAACATTTGTAATAACATGTGTGTAACATGCGCAATAACATATGTAACAACATGTGTATTAACATGTGTAATAACATTTGTAATAACATGTGTGATAACGTGTGTAACATGTGCAATAACATATGTAACAACATGTGTATTAACATGTGTAATAACATGTGTAATATGTGTAATAACATGTGTAATAACATGTGTAATAACATGTGTGATAACATGTGTAATAACATGTGTGATGTGTGTAATAACATGTGTAATAACATGTGTAATATGTGTGATAACATGTGTAATAACATGTGTAATAACATGTGTAATATGTGTGATAACATGTGTAATAACATGTGTAATAACATGTGTAATAACATGTGTGATACATGTGTGATAACATGTGTAATAACATGTGTAATAACCTGTATACTGTGTGTTATTTGTTTATGTCACATATGAATAACTTCATGTTAGTATGTTGTACTGACCCAGGATCATGCGTGTTCACTGCATCTGTAGAAAAAGAACACACATGTTTTTTACCGGTGTCAATACCGTGAGGCTTTCTTCTTTTTCTCAAACTTTACAAATGAGAATAATGGACCTCAGGGGCCTCATGAACAGATCAGAACCTCTGGGACCTCACTTACAGAACAGAACATCTGGGACCTCACGTACAGAACAGAACCTCAGGGGCCTCATGTACAGAACAGAACCTCAGGGGCCTCATGTACAGAACAGAACCACTGGGGCCTCATGTACAGAACAGAACCTCTGGGGCCTCATGTACAGAACAGAACCTCTGGGACCTCACGTACAGAACAGAACCTCAGGGGCCTCATGTACAGAACAGAACCTCCGGGACCTCACGTACAGAACAGAACCTCAGGGGCCTCATGTACAGAACAGAACCTCTGGGACCTCACGTACAGAACCTCTGGGACCTCACTTACAGAACAGAACATCTGGGACCTCACGTACAGAACAGAACCTCAGGGGCCTCATGTACAGAACAGAACCTCAGGGGCCTCATGTACAGAACAGAACCACTGGGGCCTCATGTACAGAACAGAACCTCTGGGGCCTCATGTACAGAACAGAACCTCTGGGACCTCACGTACAGAACAGAACCTCAGGGGCCTCATGTACAGAACAGAACCTCCGGGACCTCACGTACAGAACAGAACCTCAGGGGCCTCATGTACAGAACAGAACCTCTGGGACCTCACGTACAGAACAGAACCTCAGGGGCCCCATGTACAGAACAGAACCTCTGGGACCTCACGTACAGAACAGAACCTCTGGGGCCACAGAACCGAACAGAACCTCTGGAGCCAGACCAGATAAAACAGATCAATGCAGTATTAAGCGTCTGTCGTAGTTTCTCCTCAGACTCACTTTGTGAATGAAGCTCCGAGAAGACGTCGTCCTCCCCTACAGCAGGAGGCTCCCCCGCAGCAGGAGGTGCAGGGCAGAGAGCAGGAGGTGCTGTGTCTGAGTGGAGCTGGCGGCAGCTGTGGATCCAGGCGCGGCGCCTCACGGTGGACACTGGACTCTCCTGCATGTCCCAGTCTCTATGATGATGAAACATGGAGGAAACTATTCTGTAACAACATTATTAATCTGCACCTCTCGACAGGTGTCTGTGCTCTACGGGTTCTTTTGAAGCTGACGTCAACTCTTGAGTCTTTGACTGACATCTTGTTACATTGTTACTCTAACAATTTCACAATCAAACTTATTTGTTTCATTTCAACAACATTATAATATATCCCTGTGTTTTAGAAAAAGTAGTGATCAGCATTTTTAGAATAATCAGTACTTTTAGAATAATCAGTACTTTCTTGATAAATATAAAAAGATAAATAAACGGTACCTTTGCTGAGCTGCAGTCTGGTACCTTTGCTGAGCTGCAGTCTGGTACCTTTGCTGAGCTGCAGTCTGGTTGCACAGTGAGCCTCAGAGGAAGCGTCACATCCTGCGGAAAACACAAAAAACAAACAAAGCGTCACTTAAAGAAAGTGTGAAAAAGGAACGAAAGAAACAGAAAATAATCATTAAAATACATCGATATACATCATTACGTAACCAGAGAGAGACGATAAAGTTAAAGCTCATGTTTACAGCTGTGTTTAAAGCTCATGTTTAAAGCTCATGTTTAAAGCTGTGTTTAAAGCTCATGTTTAAAGCTGTGTTTA
The DNA here is from genome assembly GCA_964034765.1 of Knipowitschia caucasica. Taxonomy (NCBI): domain Eukaryota; kingdom Metazoa; phylum Chordata; class Actinopteri; order Gobiiformes; family Gobiidae; genus Knipowitschia; species Knipowitschia caucasica. Next base: position 2,184,764 of record OZ035828.1, read on the forward strand.
AAGCTAATGGTTAAAGCTCATGTTTAAAGCTGTGTTTAAAGCTCATGTTTAAATCTCATGTTTAAAGCTCATGTTTAAAGCTGTGTTTAAAGCTCATGTTTAAAGCTCATGTTTAAAGCTAATGTTTATAGCTCATGTTTAAAGCTCATGTTTAAAGCTCATGTTTAAAGCTGTGTTTAAAGCTCATGTTTAAAGCTGTGTTTAAAGCTCATGTTTAAAGCTGTGTTTACAGCTAATGTTTAAAGCTCATGTTTAAAGCTGTGTTTAAAGCTCATGTTTACAGCTGTGTTTACAGCTAATGTTTAAAGCTGTGTTTAAAGCTCATGTTTAAAGCTGTGTTTAAAGCTCATGTTTAAAGCTGTGTTTAAAGCTCATTTTTAAAGCTCATGTTTAAAGCTCATGTTTAAAGCTGTGTTTAATGTTCATGTTTAAAGCTGTGTTTAAAGCTCATGTTTAAAGCTCATGTTGAAAGCTCATGTTTAAAGCTGTGTTTAAAGCTCATGTTTAAAGCTGTGTTTAAAGCTCATGTTTAAAGCTCATGTTGAAATCTGTGTTTAAAGCTCATGTTTAAAGCTGTGTTTAAAGCTCATGTTTAAAGCTCATTTTTAAAGCTCATGTTTATAGCTCATGTTGAAAGCTCATGTTTAAAGCTAATGTTTATAGCTCATGTTTAAAGCTCATGTTTAAAGCTGTGTTTAAAGCTCATGTTTAAGCTGTGTTTAAAGCTCATGTTTAAAGCTGTGTTTAAAGCTCATGTTTAAATCTCATGTTTAAATCTCATGTTTAAAGCTCATGTTTAAAGCTGTGTTTAAAGCTCATGTTTAAAGCTGTGTTTAAAGCTGTGTTTAAAGCTCATGTTTAAAGCTGTGTATAAAGCTCATGTTTAAAGCTGTGTTTAAAGCTCATGTTTAAAACTGTGTTTAAAGCTCATGTTTAAAGCTGTGTTTAAAGCTCATGTTGAAAGCTCATGCTTAAAGCTCATGTTTAAAGCTAATGTTTATAGCTCATGTTTAAAGCTCATGTTTAAAGCTGTGTTTAAAGCTCATGTTTAAAGCTGTGTTTAAAGCTCATGTTTAAAGCTGTGTTTAAAGCTAATGTTTAAAGCTCATGCTTAAAGCTGTGTTTAAAGCTCATGTTTAAAGCTGTGTTTAAAGCTCATGTTTAAAGCTGTGCTTAAAGCTCATGTTTAAAGCTGTGTTTAAAGCTCATGTTTAAAGCTCATGTTTAAAGCTGTGTTTAAAGCTCATGTTTAAAGCTGTGTTTAAAGCTCATGTTTAAAGCTCATGTTTAAAGCTCATGTTTAAAGCTGTGTTTAAAGCTCATGTTTAAAGCTCATGTTTAAAGCTTATGTTTAAAGCTCATGTTTAAAGCTCATGTTTAACGCTTATGTTTAAAGCTGTGTTTAAAGCAAATGTTTAAAGTTCATGTTTAAAGCTCATGTTTAAAGCTCATGTTTAAAGCTTATGTTTAAAGCTGTGTTTAAAGCTCATGTTTAACGCTTATGTTTAAAGTTGTGTTTAAAGCAAATGTTTAAAGTTCATGTTTAAAGCTCATGTTTAAAGCTCATGTTTAAAGCTTATGTTTAAAGCTGTGTTTAATACTCATGTTTAAAGCTGTGTTTAAAGCTCACGTTTAAAGCTCATGTTTAAAACTATGTTTAAAGCTCATGTTTAAAGCTCATGTTTAAAGCTGTGTTTAAAGCTCATGTTTAAAGCTTATGTTTAAAGCTGTGTTTAAAGCTCATGTTTAACGCTAATTTTTAAAGCTCATGTTTAAAGCTGTGTTTAAAGCTCATGTTAGAACTATGTTGAAAGCTAATGTTTAAAGCTAATGTTTAAAGCTCATTTTTAAAGCTGTGTATAAAGCTCATGTTTAAAGCTGTGTTTAAAGCTCATGTTTAAAACTGTGTTTAAAGCTCATGTTTAAAGCTGTGTTTAAAGCTCATGTTGAAAGCTCATGCTTAAAGCTCATGTTTAAAGCTAATGTTTATAGCTCATGTTTAAAGCTCATGTTAAAAGCTCATGTTTAAAGCTGTGTTTAAAGCTCATGTTTAAAGCTCATGTTTAAAGCTCATGTTTAAAGCTGTGTTTAAAGCTAACGTTTAAAGCTCATGTTTAAAGCTCATGTTTAGGGCTGTGTTTAAAGCTCATGTTTAAAGCTGTGTTTAAAGCTCATGTTTAAAACTGTGTTTAAAGCTCATGTTTAAAGCTCATATTTAAATCTCATGTTTAAAGCTGTGTTTAAAGCTCATGTTTAAAGCTGTGTTTAAAGCTCATGTTTAAAGCTCATGTTTACAGCTGTGTTTAAAGCTCATGTTTAAAGCTCATGTTTAAAGCTGTGTTTAAAGCTCATGTTTAAAGCTGTGTTTAAAGCTGTGTTTAAAGCTCATGTTTAAAGCTGTGTATAAAGCTCATGTTTAAAGCTGTGTTTAAAGCTCATGTTTAAAGCTCATGTTTAAAACTGTGTTTAAAGCTCATGTTTAAAGCTGTGTTTAAAGCTCATGTTGAAAGCTCATGCTTAAAGCTCATGTTTAAAGCTAATGTTTATAGCTCATGTTTAAAGCTCATGTTAAAAGCTCATGTTTAAAGCTCATGTTTAAAGCTGTGTTTAAAGCTCATGTTTAAAGCTCATGTTTAAAGCTGTGTTTAAAGCTAACGTTTAAAGCTCATGTTTAGGGCTGTGTTTAAAGCTCATGTTTAAAGCTCATGTTTAAAGCTGTGTTTAAAGCTGTGTTTAAAGCTCATGTTTAAAGCTGTGTTTAAAGCTGTGTTTAAAGCTCATGTTTAAAGCTGTGTATAAAGCTCATGTTTAAAGCTGTGTTTAAAGCTCATGTTTAAAGCTCATGTTTAAAACTGTGTTTAAAGCTCATGTTTAAAGCTGTGTTTAAAGCTCATGTTGAAAGCTCATGCTTAAAGCTCATGTTTAAAGCTAATGTTTATAGCTCATGTTTAAAGCTCATGTTAAAAGCTCATGTTTAAAGCTCATGTTTAAAGCTGTGTTTAAAGCTCATGTTTAAAGCTCATGTTTAAAGCTGTGTTTAAAGCTAACGTTTAAAGCTCATGTTTAGGGCTGTGTTTAAAGCTCATGTTTAAAGCTGTGTTTAAAGCTCATGTTTAAAACTGTGTTTAAAGCTCATGTTTAAAGCTCATATTTAAATCTCATGTTTAAAGCTGTGTTTAAAGCTTATGTTTAAAGCTGTGTTTAAAGCTCATGTTTAAAGCTCATGTTTACAGCTGTGTTTAAAGCTCATGTTTAAAGCTGTGTTTAAAGCTCATGTTTAAAGCTCATGTTTAAAGCTGTGTTTAAAGCTGTGTTTAAAGCTCATGTTTAAAGCTGTGTTTAAAGCTGTGTTTAAAGCTCATGTTTAAAGCTGTGTTTAAAGCTCATGTTTAAAGCTGTGTTTAAAGCTGTGTTTAAAGCTCACGTTTAAAACTCATGTTTAAAGCTCATTTACAGTGTTTTTCTGTTAAAGTTTGCACCAAAATAAAACAACACAAATGTTCCTCTCCAGAGTCTGTAATAAAACTAATTATAATGTGACTTGGACCGTATGCGCGCTCTGATTGGCTGATTACCGGTCTGATATTTTCCCATCTCGGACTGTTACCATGGCAATCTATCCACAGCCCGTATCACACAAAATCACGTTGGACATGAACATACTTCACAAATATCTCCAAGGCATTGGTAAAGACACAGACGAGAGTCATATAATAAAACATTTATTAACCTCGCTCGGTCTGTGCATTAAGGCCAAGGTTTATAAGCCGTTAATATTATATGACTTGGATCGTGCGCTCTGTTTGGCTGATATGCGGTCTGATATTTTCCCATCTCGTACCGTTACCATGACAATTGGTCCGCATGTATCAGATTTGATACAGGCGAAAGTATTCGGCCCCCTTGAACCTTTCAACATTTCGCCACATTTCAGGCTTCAAACATAAAGATGTAACATTTTAATTTTTTGTCATGAATCAACAACAAGTGGGACACAATCGTGAAGTGGAATGAAATTTGTTGGATAATTTAAACTTTTTTAACAAATAAAAAACTGAAAAGTGGGGCGTGCAATATTATTGGGCCCCTTTACTTTCAGTGCAGCAAACTCAGTCCAGAAGTTCAGTGAGGATCTTTGAATGATCCAATGTTGTCCTAAATGACTGATGATGATAAAATAGAATGCTCCTGTGTGTAATCAAGTCTCCGTATAAATGCACCTGCTCTTTGATAGTCTCAGGGTTCTGTTTAAAGCACAGAGAGAACCATGAAGACAAAGGAACACACCAGGCAGGTCCGAGATACTGTTGTGGAGAAGTTTAAAGCCGGATTTGGATACAAAAAGATTTCCCAAGCTTTAAACATCTCAAGGAGCACTGTGCAAGCAATTATATTGAAATGGAAGGAGTATCAGACCACTGCAAATCTACCAAGACCCGGCCGTCCCTCCAAACTTTCATCTCAAACAAGGAGAAGCCTGATCAGAGATGCAGTCAAGAGGCCCATGATCACTCTGGATGAACTGCAGATAACTACAGCTGAGGTGGGAGAGTCTGTCCATAGGACAACAATCAGTCGTGCACTGCACAAATCTGGCCTTTATGGAAGAGTGGCAAGAAGAAAGCCATTTCTCAAAGATATCCATAAAAAGTCTGGTTTAAAGTTTGCCACAAGCCACCTGGGAGACACACCAAACATGTGGAAGAAGGTGCTCTGGTCAGATGAAACCAAAATCAAACTTTTTGGCCACAATGCAAAACGATATGTTTGGCGTAAAAGCAACACAGCTCATCACCCTGAACACACCATCCCCACTGTCAAACATGGGGGTGGCAGCATCATGCTTTGGGCCTGCTTTTCTTCAGCAGGGACAGGGAAGATGGCTAAAATTGATGGGAAGATGGATGGAGCCAAATACAGGACCATTCTGGAAGAAAACCTGTTGGAGTCTGCAAAAGACCTGAGACTGGGACGGAGATTTATCTTCCAACAGGACAATGATCCAAAACATAAAGCCAAATCTACAATGGAATGGTTCACAAATAGACGTATCCAGGTGTTAGAATGGCCAAGTCAAAGTCCAGACCTGAATCCAATCCAGAATCTGTGGAAAGAGCTGAAGACTGCTGTTCACAAACGCTCTCCATCCAACCTCACTGAGCTCCAGCTGTTTTGCAAGGAAGAATGGGCAAGAATTCCAGTCTCTCGATGTGCAAAACTGATAGAGACATACCCCAAGCGACTTGCAGCTGTAATTGCAGCAAAAGGTGGCGCTACAAAGTATTAGCGCAAGGGGCCGAATAATATTGCACGCCCCACTTTTCAGTTTATTTGTTACATTTTTTCTAATTATCTAATAAATTTCGTTCCACTTCACGATTGTGTCCCACTTGTTGTTGATTCATGACAACAACAAAAATTGTATATCTTTATGTTTGAAGCCTGAAATGTGGCGACATGTTGAAAGGTTCAAAGGGGCCGAATACTTTCGCAAGGCAGTGTATCTTTCCTCAGTAAAAAAATAAATAATGAGCGACTGGGAGCATTCTCGAAAGGTTCAAAGGGGCCGAATACTTTCGCAAGGCAGTGTATCTTTCCTCAGTAAAAAAATAAATAATGAGCGACTGGGAGCATTCTCAGTGAATTCTATTATGGACGAGTTGGAAGAGCCCGAGGAAGTAAAAACAGCAAATAACCACAAAAACACAACTCCAACAGTCAAGAAGAGATCGACAACTTCATTACAGACCAGAAAGGTAAAACCAGGAGCAGGAAAACCAAGACATGAACATCACAAATATGTAAAAAGCATTGGTAAAAACACAGACTGAGAACTGTCACAGTTTGATGTTTGGTCAAATGTGTTTTTAGTTCAAACCGATCGATATTTGCACAAATTAATAATAGTTTAAGGATTCTGTCACATGTTCATTCCTGACACAGTCATACAATAAAACCTTGGTCTAGGCTGTGGTCTGATGTTTCTCTGGACAGAGCATGCGCTCGTTTAATAAGTCGTTAATAAACTATAAACATGACTATAATAATAATAATAATAATAATAATAATAATAATAATAAAGCATCGGTTTTATACACTCCCACTGATGACTGCTGTCGTTGTGTCCTTGGGCAAGACACTTAACCCCACTTTGCCCAAAGCCCCCACTGAAAGATCAAGGCTATGCTCACACTCAGAGAGCAGCCGTCCTCCTGTGGACTCACCACCTGCAGAGGGTCAGTGAGGGGCTGGTGCATCTCTGACTGCCACCCCCCTGACCCAGGAATGGATTAAAGGGAAGAAAATGGATGGATGGATGGACGGTTTTATACAGTTCTTTTCTGGACTCAAAGACTCTTCACATTATTATTCTCTCTCTCCAAACACAGTGGTGATAAACTACTGTAGCCACAGCTGCCCTGGGGCACCCCCTCCCCTCCTCAGAGCCCACCCTCCTCCCCTCCCCCTCAGGGCCCACCCTCCTCCCCTCCCCCTCAGGGCCCACCCTCTCCCCTCCTCCCCCCTCCTCAGGGCCCACCCTCTCCCCTCCTCCCCCCTCCTCAGGGCCCACCCTCTCCCCTCCTCCCCTCCCCCTCAGGGCCCACCCTCTCCCCTCCTCCCCCCTCCTCAGGGCCCACCCTCTCCCCTCCTCCCCTCCCCCTCAGGGCCCACCCTCTCCCCTCCTCCCCCCTCCTCAGGGCCCACCCTCTCCCCTCCTCCCCCTCCCCCTCAGGGCCCACCCTCTCCCCTCCTCCCCCCTCCTCAGGGCCCACCCTCTCCCCTCCTCTCCGGGAGTGGTCAGTGGCCACGGAGGCAACCTCAAACCGCCACTACCGCGTTTCTGAAACGCCTTCTTCGACAGTTTTATGTTGAAACTGTAAAGTTAACAAAAAAAATGCGTCAAAATCGCAGTCTGCGTAAATATCTAAAAACTTAATACGTTTGATATTAATCCGGAAATAGCAAGAAAAATACCATTCCCATAGTGGAACCAAACATGCTGGTCCTGTAGCCCGCCTCTTTCAGCGCATCAGCCAATGGGAAGTGCGATACTCGCTGAGTTTCAACAAGCCTCGTTTTCATTGGACAATCCAGCTGTGAATCACAAGTAAGTGTAAAATGGATGCGTTCGTTTCTTCTATGTGTTTCCCCAAAACAAACGCAAACACGTAAAGACTAGCGTTACTTCTGAGCTACACGTAAGGTAGAAACCGTATTGTAAATAAACAGAGAGTAAGAACTCAGAGTGGACCGTTCTGCTGAGTTTTTAATCACGTGTTTCTTCAGTGTGTGAAGGTTTTGGCTCAGGCCGTGAGAGCTGCGGCCCGTGGCGGCGTCAGAATCGAACGCACCCGTGTCTTCTTCAGACGAAGCCACTCAAGTTTGTCTGAAGTTGTGAAAAGTTGTCAACCCGAAAAAGACTTCCGAAACTCCTCCCGTCTTCAAATAATGAGCAGTAAGTAACTTTTCATCTGGAAGCTTTGATCCACAGTTAGTTACAGATGTTACAGATGTTTTCACTGCAGAAGGTTTCAACAAACGCCGCTTGTTCCAAAGTCGCGTTTCCACGTTTGTATAATGTAACCTGCGTTAGCGTTAACCGAGTGAGTTAATCGATCAGCCGCTGATTAATACTGTTAAAACTGTTTCATCTCCAACTACAGCAAATGTTCCTCGAGTTTATTTGGTAAAAAGAGTGAATGTGGCGCAGGTTTGTAACTTAGGTGCGATACTTAGCTCCTGTTAGTCTGCATTAGTCTGCATGAGTCTGATTCTCCATGTACTGTGATCACTCTCAGGCCTTTCATCTGTTATGTCTGTTTTAGTCTGTTTTAGCCTGTTTCTGAGGCCCTGGGCTCTTTCACGTCTTCACACATTTGTTCCTCAGATCAGGGGGAAATGGCCGCTGCGGAGTCCGGCGCTGGCTTCAACCAGAAGCGAAACTCACAAGTAAGTTTGGACTGAGATCCGTGACCTGTGGTGTTGGTGGGACTGTGGCCGGTGCTGAGGCCGGTGCTGTGGACCGTGCTGGCCTCTCAGACCGCTCTGTGGTTGTTGATCTTCTCCGGGAGCACATGTCATTGGGGTGGGACATAGTGGGACAGGGGCAGGTAGAAAGCGCCCACACGGGGAGTTCCCTCAGTGCCCGGTCTGTGCTCGGCCCATTCGGCCCGATGCAGAGGAGGTGGCTACAGCTCCGTGTCACTTTATAGGCCAAATACTGTGTGGGAGGGAGATGGGAGGGTAACGGGGGAGGGGAAGGCGAGCCCGCCGCTTCTGTGGAAAGGTCCCACCCTGAGTCTGCACCGCACAGGGCAGGCTCAGGAGTCTGCACCGCACACACAGGGCAGGCTCAGGAGTCTGCACCGCACAGGACAGGCTCAGGAGTCTGCACCGCACAGGGCAGGCTCAGGAGTCTGCACCGCACAGGACAGGCTCAGGAGTCTGCACCGCACACACAGGGCAGGCTCAGGAGTCTGCACCGCACACACAGGACAGGCTCAGGAGTCTGCACCGCACACACAGGGCAGGCTCAGGAGTCTGCACCGCACACACAGGACAGGCTCAGGAGTCTGCACCACACACACAGGACAGGCTCGGGAGTCTGCACCACACACACAGGACAGGCTCAGGAGTCTGCACCGCACACACAGGGCAGGCTCAGGAGTCTGCACCGCACAGGACAGGCTCAGGAGTCTGCACCGCACAGGACAGGCTCAGGAGTCTGCACCGCACAGGACAGGCTCGGGAGTCTGCACCGCACACACAGGACAGGCTCGGGAGTCTGCACCACACACACAGGACAGGCTCGGGAGTCTGCACCACACACACAGGACAGGCTCAGGATTCTGCACCACACAGGACAGGCTCGGGAGTCTGCACCGCACACACAGGGCAGGCTCAGGAGTCTGCACCGCACAGGACAGGCTCAGGAGTCTGCACCGCACAGGGCAGGCTCAGGAGTCTGCACCGCACAGGACAGGCTCAGGAGTCTGCACCGCACACACAGGGCAGGCTCAGGAGTCTGCACCGCACACACAGGACAGGCTCGGGAGTCTGCACCACACACACAGGACAGGCTCAGGAGTCTGCACCGCACACACAGGGCAGGCTCAGGAGTCTGCACCGCACAGGACAGGCTCAGGAGTCTGCACCGCACAGGACAGGCTCAGGAGTCTGCACCGCACAGGACAGGCTCGGGAGTCTGCACCGCACACACAGGACAGGCTCGGGAGTCTGCACCACACACACAGGACAGGCTCGGGAGTCTGCACCACACACACAGGACAGGCTCAGGATTCTGCACCACACAGGACAGGCTCGGGAGTCTGCACCGCACAGGACAGGCTCGGGAGTCTGCACCGCACAGGACAGGCTCAGGAGTCTGCACCGCACACACAGGACAGGCTCGGGAGTCTGCACCGCACACACAGGGCAGGCTCAGGAGTCTGCACCGCACAGGACAGGCTCGGGAGTCTGCACCGCACAGGACAGGCTCAGGAGTCTGCACCGCACACACAGGACAGGCTCAGGAGTCTGCACCGCACAGGACAGGCTCAGGAGTCTGCACCGCACAGGACAGGCTCAGGAGTCTGCACCGCACAGGACAGGCTCAGGAGTCTGCACCGCACACACAGGGCAGGCTCAGGAGTCTGCACCGCACAGGACAGGCTCAGGAGTCTGCACCGCACACACAGGGCAGGCTCAGGAGTCTGCACCACACACACAGGGCAGGCTCAGGAGTCTGCACCACACACACAGGACAGGCTCGGGAGTCTGCACCGCACACACAGGGCAGGCTCAGGAGTCTGCACCGCACAGGACAGGCTCAGGAGTCTGCACCGCACAGGACAGGCTCAGGAGTCTGCACCGCACACACAGGGCAGGCTCAGGAGTCTGCACCACACACACAGGGCAGGCTCAGGAGTCTGCACCACACACACAGGACAGGCTCGGGAGTCTGCACCGCACACACAGGACAGGACCACTCACTGAGAAACCACCAGGACTTATTCTTTCATCATTTCAATTTAAATGTAAAACATTGCACTAGGACTGCACTGCTCGCATTTATACATTTTTATCATTTATATAGTGCACACATTTAGCACAGATAGTGATTCCATCTGTGCCAAAAGGGACATTTAGATTCCTCCATTATCATGTCACTGATAATTCAATAGTAACTTTGTCACTAGCCACTTTACCTGTTGTTATTGTTGATGCTTATTCTGCTCATATTCTCCGCTGCTAAAGTACAATATACACATCTGTAAATACTTTTGAACCAAGTGACATTATAACCCAGAGTTTATCTTATTTTATTGTCTATTATCTTAATGTGTGCGTCTGCTGTAATGTGCAACGATGACACTGACATTTCTCCACTGTGAGACTAATAAAGGTTTATCTTATCCATTGTGATATTGATAATGTTATTACTAGAACTCACAAAACACAGTGGTTTTCCAAACTTTATAAACTGTATTTTTAGCAAAGAAGAGCAGAATGACTGATGTATCCGTTGTGTTTTCCTGCAGGATTCTCAGCAGCCTTCTCCGCTCGCCTTGTTGGCCGCGACATGCAGTCGACTCGACAACACTGGTGAAAATGATTCTGCTGATGAGCAGCAAAGTCAACAGCAGCAAGTTGATATAAACACAGATGTCTTTTCCTCCAACTCCAACGGTTGGCAGGTAGTTCCTCTGAGCGTCCAGGCCTCTTCAGGCACCAGCACCGTCACCACAGACTCGGTGATCGGAGACCCAGGAAAACTGCGACAGAGCATGTCCTCGTCGGTGGCTGTGAGCTCTCAGCAGCCGCAGCAGCCGCAGCAGCTGCAGCAGCAGTATGTGGTGGCTCAGGCGCCGTCAATGCAGGGGCAGCAGATCCTCACCACTTTATCAGGAGTTATGCCCAACATCCAGTACCAGGTCATTCCTCAGTTTCAGACGATGGACGGCCAACCACTGCAGTTCACTCAAGCGCAGCAGGATCCTGCGGTGTCTGCAGCCAGTGCAGCGCCGCAGTTTCAGATTGTGTCGTCTCCAAACGGGCAGCAGATCATCGCTGCCACAAACCGAGCTGCAGGAGGAGGGAACATCATCACGATGCCCAGTCTCCTCCAAGGAGCCATTCCCATTCAGAACATCAGTCTGGGGAACGGCGTCCTCCAAAACCAGGCCCAGTTCTTGGCCAACATGCCAGTCTCTCTGAACGGAAACATTACTCTTTTACCCATGAGCACCGGGACCACAGTATCTGGAGACGTGAGCAGCACAGAGGCTGAGGGGACCCAGCTGCTGCAGCAGACTCAGGCCGTGTCCAACAGCGGCTTCATGACCAGTGCTTCCACCACCACCACTCAGTCCACCGCTGCCTTTGGAATCGCTCAGACTCAGAACACAAACGCCTTTCAGCAGAATGCAGCTTCCATTGGAGTGGCCATCCAGCCTGACCACAGAGACGGACAGCAGACACAACAGATTTTAATCCAGCCGCAGCAGGTTCTTCAAGGAGCCACGTCTCTTCAGACCATCCAGGCGAGCGCTCTGCCCAACGCTAACCAAGTGTTCGCTGCACCCACTCTGACCCAGGAAGGACTTCAGAACCTTCAGATTATGCCCAACACTGGCCCCATCCTGCTCCGCACTGTTGGGCCTAACGGGCAGGTGAGCTGGCAGACCATTCAGATCCAAAGTCCCACAGGAGCTCAGATCACACTGGCCCCAGTGCAGTCCATCCCCCAGCTAGGCCAGACCCAGACCTCGTCAGCCGGACTGTCAGTGAACGCTGTTCAAATCCCAGGCATTCAAACCATCAACCTCAACTCTCTGGGAAACTCGGGGCTGCAGATGCACCAGCTACAAAGTCTCCCCATCACCATCACTAGTCAACCAGGTGAGCTCCAGTGTCACTGGTACATGTTTAATGGTCATGAGTTCATTTGACTGTGTGTGGCTTTATTCAACCAAAGCAAACGTGTTGGAAAAGCCCACCTCCAGACTGGTCCAACCTGTTCTTCTGGAAAAGCTTTACTCTGTGTCCTACTTTGTGTGAAACTTTAGCTGCAGATCGGCCTCGTGCTCTGGATCTGTGCACCTCCTGTTAAAAACATAATTATAAGCATTATAATCACTATTAATACCCAATGAATATAAACGCTGTGTTTCAGGGGAGCAGCAGCTGCACTCGAGCGCAGACGCTCTGAATGACAGCACGATGGTAGATGAGATGGACTCTCCGCCTCAGGGCAGACGGAACCGCAGAGAGGCCTGCACCTGCCCCTTCTGCAAAGACGGAGACAGCAGGTGCAGTGTTTGAATCCCATGTGTTTGTGGAAAGTCAAAGGGACATTTGGTCTCATTTCTGATGTTTTGTTCAGAGACTCGTCTAAAAAGAAGCAGCACATTTGTCACATTCCCGGCTGTGGAAAGATCTACGGAAAAACGTCTCACCTCAGAGCGCACCTGCGCTGGCACACGGGGGAGCGGCCCTTCGCCTGCAGCTGGGCCTTCTGCGGGAAAAGGTTCACACGCTCCGACGAGCTGCAGCGCCACCGACGGACTCACACAGGTACTGCACACACACACACACACACACACACACACAGGTACTGCACATATATACTCACACAGGTACTGCACATATATATACACACACACACACACACAGGTACTGAACATATATATACACACACACACAGGTACTGCACATATATATATATATATATATATATATACACTCACACACAGGTACTGCACACACTCACACACAGGTACTACTTATATACACACACAGGTACTGCACATACTCACACACAGGTACTACTTATATACACACACAGGTACTGCACATATATATACACTCACACACAGGTACTGCACATATATATACACACACAGGTACTGCACACACTCACACAGGTACTACTTATATACACACACAGGTACTGCACACTCACACACAGGTACTACTTATATACACACACAGGTACTGCACATATATATACACTCACACACAGGTACTGCACATATATATACACACTCACACACAGGTACTGCACATATATATATATATATATATATACACTCACACACAGGTACTGCACACACTCACACACAGGTACTGCACATATACTCACATAGGTACTGCACACACACACACAGGTACTACTTATATATACACACACACACACACACATTATTGATCCCTGTAGAGTCCAGAGTTTCTCAATCTGCAGTACATTTTTCCACCACTGTAGAACCTGAAGGTTTGGGTCAGACGTTTCTCTGGATGAGATCTTTTAAGTTTCTAAGATGGTGGTCTTTGTGGCGTGTGTTGTTTTAATTCTATCGTGTTAACTTTGAACCGTTGCAGGTGAGAAGAGGTTTGAGTGTCCGGAGTGTCCGAAGCGCTTCATGAGGAGTGACCACCTGTCCAAGCACATAAAGACCCACTTAAATAAGAAAGTGGCTTCAAACAACATGGCGCTGGCAGAGTCCACGGAGGCGGCGTCCCCGGCGTCGGAGGCGGGGTCTGGGGTCGTGGTCTCCGGGGATCACACTATTGTTACCATGGAGACGCTGTCGGCCGAGAGCATCGCCCGGTTAGCTAGCAACGGCATCAACATGATTAACTTTCCACAGCTCAACGGAAGCAGCTACTGAGACTCAGGACAAACTACAGATGGACTTCATGATTCTCAGTCAGGACAGAATCAGACGTTTGACTGTGAGACACCTCGCATCAGACGGATTCACAGAAAAGACACTTGTAGTTTATATTGAACTAAATGGATTGAATCAAGTGAAAGTTACTTTTGTGGGTACAAACTAAAGCCATCAGACTTTATAACAGCTATAATCATAGAAATGCCCTAGCTGTAGGTACAGAAGCTTCATGATTTGCCTTTATTGAACCTAACAGCACAATCATTTTAACCTCATGTTTGTTTTTATGTTCAGAAAGTGCTGTGCTTCCAAATGTTTGAAACATCCTGAGACTGTACAGTCTTTACATGTAAAGTTCAACTGTATACATTAAAATTATGCAATGACTTTACAGTGTTTACACTAAAGTCCCTTTGGTCAAAGGTCAACGTAGGTGAAAGAAACTTTACAGCTAACTTTGGTTTGTACAAAACGTAAAGGTTATTCCCCACTTTGGGACGTACACAGCTCAATCTTTACCCAACGACGTTTGAGAATAATTCTAGTGCTACTGGTTAAACTGATTCATCAGAGCCAGAGTCCTCTGCCCCAAAGTGTCTCACTCCATTTGGTCGTCTAAAAGTGATCAAATCTAACGTTACTTTCAGACATTATCCATGAGTGTAAACAACTAAACATGGACCATTCAGGACTTGTTTATTATTACACAGAAAAACACATTTTATTAGTTTAAAACCTTCAGCGTCGCTCACGCCTCTTCATCTTTGACCTTGTTACGGAGGCTGCAAATAAACACATTTGTTCAGGATCAAAAACATTAAACCAATAGTTCTGAGTCCCTGGTACTTCTACCATCTGAGAATACCTGGTCAAGTAAGAATGCACATCAGAGAACCCATGGTACTGAGCCAAAGGGAACAGGATCCCAGTGGGACAGCGACCCTCACGCTGCCGACAGAAGCTGCAGTTACAGATGCCCCGACACGGAGGACACGCCCACTTCTGCAACCACACACACACTGATGTTAGGACACGCCCACTTCTGCAACCACACTGATGTTAGGACACGCCCACTTCTGCAACCACACTGTTAGGACACGCCCACTTCTGCAACCACACACACTGATGTTAGGACACGCCCACTTCTGCAACCACACACACTGATGTTAGGACACGCCCACTTCTGCAACCACACACACTGATGTTAGGACACGCCCACTTCTGCAACCACACACACTGATGTTAGGACACTCCCACTTCTGCAACCACACACACTGATGTTAGGACACTCCCACTTCTGCAACCACACACACTGATGTTAGGACACTCCCACTTCTGCAACCACACACACTGATGTTAGGACACTCCCACTTCTGCAACCACACACACTGATGTTAGGACACGCCCACTCCTGCAACCACACTGATGTTAGGACACGCCCACTTCTGCAACCACACACACTGATGTTAGGACTATAAGAGGACACTGCAGCTTTATGACCGTAGCCAGATCAAACCGCGTTGGTAAAGCGTCTCACTGGGTCGAGCAGAGCGATCTTCACGTCTTCGCCGTATCGGTTCCTCAAACACGGTCCACAGAACTGGCCCTGGATCCCTCTGCAGCCCTCACTACGACAGCAGGTCTTCGTGTCGATGGTCTTCTGTCTGCACTGGTGGCAAGTCGAGCCCTGAGGTTACACAAAACATTCTCTTTGTGCCATACTTTCTATATCGCTGCTAACTGTTTATTAACCCTTTAGGCGCCAGAGTTTTTTCAAGAAAATATACAATTTTGATTTCAAGATTTCAAAAGGCTGTAACTTAAAAATGGTTTGAGATAAAGGCATACTATAAATTAGCAATATCTTCAGTCTGAACCAAACTTTGGGATGGAAGTTGATTCGTCATCTAATTTGCATATTGTGACGTAATCAAGGTGGCGGCCATTTTGGAAAATGTTAATTGTGTATAAAGACTTCAAAAAGCTGTAGCTTGGGAGATATTTGAGATCAGGGAATACTATAAACAGTAAATGTGAAATATCTTTAGAATGAAATGAATTTGAGATAGAAATAAATTCCCTGATCTAGATTATAGATAATGTTTTAGCACTAGTTCGCGGCCATATGGAATTGTATTATTTTCATAGACCTTCAGTGATCAAGACAGCACTCTTTATAGTTTACAGTCATGAAATCTGGAGATTGGTTTCAATATTTACCTTTCAAAGAAGTGGTGAGCATACTATTTTTATCAGTGGAAATGAGGCTCCAGGATTTATGGTTTAGAAACAGATGAAATGAATGGGCTCAGAACATGTCATACCCTCCACCACGGCCCCTGCTTGGCGTTCACAGAATGCTTCTACCGCGGCCACACGGAGGACAAGCAGCCGCTGCACAGGGGCTGATTGTGGACTATATGGCTCGGTCTCCTCGTCACTAATAATGTCTGTCTGCTTCACTGGACACCTGTGTGTCTTCCTCCTCTGAATCTGAGTGAGCCAGTACCAGACCAAGTACTTCTCTGGTACTGAAGACCTCGT
This sequence comes from Knipowitschia caucasica, assembly GCA_964034765.1. Classification (NCBI taxonomy): domain Eukaryota; kingdom Metazoa; phylum Chordata; class Actinopteri; order Gobiiformes; family Gobiidae; genus Knipowitschia; species Knipowitschia caucasica. Next base: position 2,200,981 of record OZ035828.1, read on the forward strand.
GAGTAAAATAAACCCTCTCTCCCTCTGCTCTGTTCTCGCTCCTCTCAGCTCTACCGCTGCTGCTTCGCCTCCGCGCTGCTGCGCCGCAGGTGTTTTACAAACTCAATTTACTCAAAAACTTCCAATATAACCACACCCACAAATGTTGCTCATATTACAGGCACACGTGTCCACTAACCCCTGGTGACAAGTATTAACAAGATTCTGCACCACATTTTTACATACAGCCTGTTTAAGTGAGCAATGTTGCTTGTCGCAATATTGCGACTTTGGCGCTTAAAGGGTTAAGATGTGAGTGATATGATTGTGTTGTCATGACGACAGGCGGAGAGCAGCTGGTGCTGAAGCTCTTTAATCCCACTGCACATGGTCCTGAATAAACTAAACTTAAAAACAACAGTCACTGCTCTGCCACAGACCGTGACTTTGTTGTAGACCTTCTCCGTCAGAGCGTCCGCCACCTGCTCCAGTTCTTCTGCGGTGATGTCATCCACAGAGCGGATCACGTGAGGAACGGCCTGTGACGGCCGAACAGCCCCACGCCGCCGCGGCGCTCTCTTCACCTTTAACATTTACACACAGATGATTGATCAACACTGTTTTAGAGATGAATGACTGCTCAGACCCTAAAGTTTTAAGTAAAAACCTGCAGTAGTTCTTCCTCCAGACTCAGCTCCAGCTCCTCCTCAAGCTCCTCTTTGGATCCTTCACTTCCTCCCATCGAGCGAGTGCGACGACGAGACGCACGCTCAGGGTTCTTCCTCAGGTCTCCAGAGCGCGGCGGAAGCTACACACACACACACACAGGTGTGCGTACGCACACAGGTGTACGCGCGCACGCACACAGGTGTACGTGCGCACGCACACAGGTGTACGTGCGCACGCACACAGGTGTGCGCGCGCACGCACGCACATGCACGCACACACACGCACAGGTGTGCGCACACGTACGCACACACACAGGTGTGCGCGCGTACGCACACACACAGGTGTGCGCACACACACAGGTGTGCGCACACGTACGCACACACACAGGTGTGCGCACACGTACGCACACACACAGGTGTGCGCACACGTACGCACACACACAGGTGTGCGCACACGTACGCACACACACAGGTGTGCGCACACGTACGCACACACACAGGTGTGCGCACACGTACGCACACACACAGGTGTGCGCACACGTACGCACACACACAGGTGTGCGCACACGTACGCACACACACAGGTGTGCGCACACGTACGCACACACACAGGTGTGCGCACACGTACGCACACACACAGGTGTGCGCACACGTACGCACACACACAGGTGTGCGCACACGTACGCACACACACAGGTGTGCGCACACGTACGCACACACACAGGTGTGCGCACACGTACGCACACACACAGGTGTGCGCACACGTACGCACACACACAGGTGTGCGCACACGTACTCACACACACAGGTGTGCGCACACGTACTCACACACACAGGTGTGCGCACACGTACTCACACACACAGGTGTGCGCACACGTACTCACACACACAGGTGTGCGCACACGTACACATACGTTTCTTACAGAGCTTTTCCTTTTTGCTTGTTTTTCTGCATGTTTCAGAAAACCAGCGCCACCGGGAATCTTCTGTAGATCTGCCATCAGCTGAGCCAGCTGCAGGAAACATGTGAGACAGGTCAGACATTAGAAATGTTAGACATTCGACATGTTATGGTGCTTTCAGACCGGATCATGCTGCGTCGGGTTTCAATGCAGTCTATGGTGGCGCGCGTTCAACCGTCACAACGCACGAACTGTTCAGTAGAGACGCACGAACTGTTCAGTAGAGACGCACGGACTGCTCTGTAGAGACGCACGGACTGCTCTGTAGAGACGCACGAACTGTTCAGTAGAGACGCACGGACTGCTCTGTAGAGACGCACGGACTGCTCTGTAGAGACGCACGGACTGCTCTGTAGAGACGCACGGACTGTTCAGTAGAGACGCACGGACTGCTCTGTAGAGACGCACGGACTGCTCTGTAGAGACGCACGGACTGCTCTGTAGAGACGCACGGACTGCTCTGTAGAGACGCACGGACTGCTCTGTAGAGACGCACGGACTGTTCAGTAGAGACGCACGGACTGCTCTGTAGAGACGCACGGACTGCTCTGTAGAGACGCACGGACTGTTCAGTAGAGACGCACGAACTGTTCAGTAGAGACGCACGGACTGTTCAGTAGAGACGCACGGACTGCTCTGTAGAGACGCACGGACTGCTCTGTAGAGACGCACGGACTTTTCAGTAGAGACGCACGGACTGCTCAGTAGAGACGCACGGACTGCTCTGTAGAGACACACGGACTGTTCAGTAGAGACGCACGAACTGTTCAGTAGAGACGCACGAACTGTTCAGTAGAGACGCACGGACTGTTCAGTAGAGACGCACGGACTGTTCAGTAGAGACGCACGGACTGTTCAGTAGAGACGCACGGACTGTTCAGTAGAGACGCACGGACTGTTCAGTAGAGACGCACGGACTTGGCGGGAAAGTGAAAAGGGAGGAGCAGGAGATGGATTCTGCTCATCCTTTCCTTGGGACGATCGTGCGACAACCAATCAGAGAGCAGCAAAGTGGTCACGGGGACATTAGCGGACTGAGCGAGCAGACTGAAAATACTCGTAAACAGCCAAAACAGGACCCACACCAGACTTCACCAGAACTCACACCAGAGCTGACGATGGGGACTCTGTGCTTGTGAAAATATGTGTTGTCATGCTCCCGTGACCTTATGCAACTGCTTCGAGTGTGTTCGCCGATGCGGAAATACCGTTTAATAATATGAAAAACGTATGGTGCACCTCCGTGAACACATACTACTGTTATATAAAGTCACCTCCATGAACACATACTGCTGTTATATAAAGTCACCGTGAACTAGAGCCCTGCACGGGCCAATTATCTGGGCCCGAGCCCGGCCCTGGCCCGATATGGTTTCTGAATTTTCAGGCCCAAAACCCGCATCAAGCCCGCCTTTTTTTTTTTTTTTGTAACCTCCCATAACAATGTTTTAGCGTAGTATATAGTGCCGCGCACTGATATGAACGCAGACTTAGCTAGAGGGCGGAGTTATACATGGTAGTGATGTGTTGCAATGAGTTCTGTGTGTGCGGAGTGGTGCAGAGTGAACATCTGTATGATACACAGCTGTATGATACACAGCTGTATGATACACAGCTGTATGATACACAGCTGTATGATACACAGCTGTATGATACACAGCTGTATGATACACAGCTGTATGATACACAGCTGTATGATGCCCAGATGCTGCAACACACCTGTAAGTAACGCTATGTGCCGTCAATGACAACACTACACAGAACAACAAACACTACAGCGTGATAGAACGCTATATTCAGTGGGTGCGTTCGTAAATCTATTCTGCCGCTCTGAAAATGAAGAGCCCGAGCCCGGCCCGTGTCCGAGGTCATTATGCGGTCATCGGCCCGAAGCCCGGCCCTCGGGCTGTCGGGGCCCTCGGGCCAAGGGCTCAAGTGCAGGGCTCTACCGTGAACACATACTGCTGTTATATAAAGTCACCGTGAACACATACTGCTGTTATATAAAGTCACCGTGAACACATACTGCTGTTATATAAAGTCACCTCTGTGAACACATACTGCTGTTATATAAAGTCACCTCTGTGAACACATACTGCTGTTATATAAAGTCACCTCTGTGAACACATACTGCTGTTATATAAAGTCACCGTGAACACATACTGCTGTTATATAAAGTCACCGTGAACACATACTGCTGTTATATAAAGTCACCGTGAACACATACTGCTGTTATATAAAGTCACCTCTGTGAACACATACTGCTGTTATATAAAGTCACCGTGAACACATACTGCTGTTATATAAAGTCACCTCTGTGAACACATACTGCTGTTATATAAAGTCACCTCTGTGAACACATACTGCTGTTATATAAAGTCACCTCTGTGAACACATACTGCTGTTATATAAAGTCACCGTGAACACATACTACTGTTATATAAAGCCCGTGGAAAGTCTCTGTTCAAAGACACGCTGCAAAGCTGCATATTGGAGAAGATCTGTACACAAGAAGCCGCTAGCATAGCTCTGTTAGCATCAGAGCCGGCTACTTCTGGTACTTCCGGCTCGCGTCAGGACGTTCTGGTGTGAAGTCCTTTGCGTCTGAAAACTAGAGAATGCGCGTCTGGTGAGCGAGGCTTCAGTGTTTCAGTGTTGGCGTCTGAAAGCACCATTAGACATTAGGCATGTTAGCCATGTTAGACATTAGACATGTTAGACATTAGCCATGTTAGACACCTGGTAAGTTGTTTAAAGAGTCTTTACCATCGCTTTGTTAGCTTTGATGTTTTGTTCTCGTTTGGCCAAAAACGATTCCTCCTCTTCCTCCTCTTCATCCTCATTCACTTGTTCAAAGTTGACCCGCTTCTGTCGGACCTGCCTGGTCTGTGATGGTCCTGTGTCTCGGACCTGCCTGGTCTTTGATGGTCCTGTGTCTCGGACCTGCCTGGTCTTTGATGGTCCTGTGTCTCGGACCTGCCTGGTCTTTGATGGTCCTGTGTCTCGGACCTGCCTGGTCTTTGATGGTCCTGTGTCTCGGACCTGCCTGGTCTTTGATGGTCCTGTGTCTCGGACCTGCCTGGTCTGTGATGGTCCTGTGTCTCGGACCTGCCTGGTCTGTGATGGTCCTGTGTCTCGGACCTGCCTGGTCTTTGATGGTCCTGTGTCTCGGACCTGCCTGGTCTTTGATGGTCCTGTGTCTCGGACCTGCCTGGTCTTTGATGGTCCTGTGTCCTCAGGGGTCAGTGGAGGGCGCAGGGCCACTCTGAGGCTGAAGGTCTGAGCAGGAGGAGTGGAGCGGCCATGATCTTCATCCTCTGACTGAGACAGAAACAAATGCATCATAACGTTTCATTTAAGTTTCACTGATTTAAAGCTCCAGATGGGTTTCGGAAACGGCCAGTACTGAACCATGTGACTGAACCATGTGACCTAATGTTTTAGTAGACTGTAAATAGATTTTATTTTCTGTTAGCCTCTGTTGGCTTCTGTTTGCTGATGTTAGCCTCCGTTAGCTGATGTTAGCCTCCGTTAGCTGATGTTAGCCTCCGTTAGCTGATGTTAGCCTCCGTTAGCTGATGTTAGCCTCCGTTAGCTGATGTTAGCCTCCGTTAGCTGATGTTAGCCTCCGTTAGCTGATGTTAGCCTCTGTTAGCCTCTGTTAGCTGATGTTAGCCTCTGTTAGCTGATGTTAGCCTCTGTTAGCTGATGTTAGCCTCCGTTAGCTGATGTTAGCCTCCGTTAGCTGATGTTAGCCTCCGTTAGCTGATGTTAGCCTCCGTTAGCTGATGTTAGCCTCCGTTAGCTGATGTTAGCCTCCGTTAGCTGATGTTACCTTATCGTCGCGCTGTTCTCCTTCCGAAAACCCGTAAAAAGTTTTGTCATTGTCTGAATCCTCCGTAAACACCTCTGCCAGTTCCTTCGTGAGGGAATGCATCCCAAAGACTACAGCCTGGACACAGACACACACACACACACAGATACACACTGAACATAAGTCACATTTGAACCGGTTTGTTTCATCTGCACTTTGTACCTTCGCCATTGGATTTATTCAAGAAATAAACGTGTTTATCAGACACATCGCACGCGGGGTCAGGAGGAGCTCTGACGCATGCGCAGTAATGAGCTGCTTCTGCCTGGGACAGCGCACCTGTTAGGGCTGTCAAACGATTACATTTTTTAATTGAGTTAATTACATCTTCAAAATTAATGAATCGTAATTAATCACATTTCGAAAGAACGGCAAAAGTATGCCATATTTTTCTGTAAATGGTTGTTTAAATGGAAAATTAAATGACGACATAGTGTAAATATGTACTGTATTTATTTATTTTAACAATAAATCCACATAAAACAGCATTAACAAGTTGTATTAAAACCCTAATTGAAAAGTTGAGCAGTTGAGTTGATTCAGCTGTGTATGAATTCAGGCCGTAAAAATAGAGACTTTGCCTGACGCTCGTTCTCCGCGGCCACGCCCCCTCTAGCGTCTGCAGCGCATGTAAACAACAGCAGCAGGAGAAGGAGGCTATAACTCCTCTGGCTGTAACTGCAGACACAGCAAAACAGCCCAAAGCACACAACAGTGAGGAAGAGAAGAGGAACTAAAGCCAAAACATGATCAAAGAAGAAACCAAGCCCTGAACAGAGCTAGCTTACATCTATCCTCTGGAGAGACTGGTCTATGGGAGAGACCATGGATGTATTATATTAACTGGATAGGGTATTACTAGCTTGTAGCTGAATAACTCGTGTGCTCGGGGGATTCTCGCGGTACTGCAGACTGAACCAGACTGAACCAGACTAAATTCACGTGGGCTACCCAGAAATTTTCCCTATAGAACTCAATGCATATTAAAACAGCTCAACCTCAGCTGACAGAGAACCTGACAGAGAACCTACAGAGAACCTACAGCTTTAATAAAGGTCAGATTTTGTGGGGATTTTAGTGTCCCTTGTCGTCCTGAACTTTTTTTCTTCTTAAATCCTTCGGTTTTGTTTAAATCCACACTTTAGTGCCACAAACTCTGCTCGTCTGGCTCCCGCTCTAACTCCCGCTCTGATGAACTGCTCTGATTGGTCAGAGCCGAGCCCCTCTGTGCACGTGCGTGAGACCCGGTGTGAGACCCACACACACGTGTTTGACGCAATGCATTATGGGAGATAATACACTGCGCAGAACCGGGAGGACCAGACGATGCCCAAATACAGGCGAGTTTCCCATAGATCTATGAGAGTTTCCCATAGATCTTTGAGAGTTTCCCATAGATCTTTGAGAGTTTCCCAAAGATCTTTGAGAGTTTCCCATAGATCTTTGAGAGTTTCCCATAGATCTTTGAGAGTTTCCCATAGATCTTTGAGAGTTTCCCATAGATCTTTGAGAGTTTCCCATAGATCTTTGAGAGTTTCCCATAGATCTTTGAGAGTTTCAAGCAACTTCCGCTAATCTTTCAGCCCCCATGCCGTCACAAGGCGCCACTGAGCACTACCATTCATTTGAATAGGGCGCCATCTTGGATCGCTGGGGCTTGGGAGAGACCTGCGGGACCGCCTCGGACTATCTACGCTCGGACTATCTACGCTCGGACTATCTACGCTCGGACTATCTACCCTTGAACTATCTACGCATGGACTATCTGTGCTCGGACTATCTACCCTCGGACTATCTACGCTCGGACTATCTACGCTCGGACTATCTACACTCGGACTATCTACGCTCAGACTATCTACCCTCGGACTATCTACGCTTAGACTATCTACGCTCAGACTATCTACCCTCGGACTATCTACGCTCGGACTATCTACGCTCGGACTATCTACGCTCACACTATCTACGCTCGGACTATCTACGCTTAGACTATCTACGCTCAGACTATCTACCCTCGGACTATCTACGCTTAGACTATCTACGCTCAGACTATCTACCCTCGGACTATCTACGCTCGGACTATCTACCCTCGGACTATCTACGCTCGGACTATCTACCCTCAGACTATCTACCCTCGGACTATCTACGCTCGGACTATCTACCCTCGGACTATCTACGCTCGGACTATCTACGCTTAGACTATCTACCCTCGGACTATCTACGCTCGGACTATCTACGCTCGTACTATCCACGCTCGGACTATCTACCCTCGGACTATCTACGCTCGGACTATCTACGCTCGTACTATCCACGCTCGGACTATCTACGCTCGTACTATCCACGCTCGGACTATCTACCCTCGGACTATCTACGCTCGTACTATCCACGCTCGGACTATCTACCCTCGGACTATCTACGCTCGGACCACATTTGGACGTGAAACTAGCGGTAATCTTTCAGTTATTTCTTTTGTTAGCAGTGCGTTGCTTTTGTACCACGACATAAAGAAGTTGTGCTAATGCTAACTAATGCTAACTAATGCTAACTAATGCCTATTGCTGTATTGCCCTGTCACACGCATGTGTCACTCAGAGTGTTATTATGGGATGCATGGGCGGAGCATTCGGCAAACAGGCTTTAATTTTTTTTAACGCGATTAATGATACAAATTAATTAACGTGCGTTAATTTGGACAGCCCTACTTATTATGTTGTTTGTTTCAACACATTGTGTAGACTTTTTTCAAGTCTACAATAAAGATAAATTAGTATACATAGTTCCTACATGACGTCACTACATACGGGGATTTGCCGACCCGGCGCCATTTGTGTTGGCATTCTGTGGGCAAAACAATAGTAAAAGAAGCTGAAACGTGTTAATGTCGTGATAACGTTGAAAATGGTCGTCTCCTGCTGGGTCAATGGATGTTCAAATCGTGCCGGAGGTTCCGTTAAACTTGGATTTTACAGTATACCCATCATTAGACTTCATGAATGTGAGAAGACTAAGCTTTTGTCAGAACAACCACGGAGGTTATGGCTTGCGAAGATAAACAGGCAAGAAACTCCCTCAAAACACGCAAGAATATGCTCGGAGCACTTTGTGTCAGGTGCGTATCGTATCTTATAATGTGTTGACAGACGTAATTTACTCAGTACTAACTTGTGTATGCTGATATCTGGTAACTTGAGAGTTTCATTATTTAGATTACTTTATTATGAGGAGGATCGGTGTCGCGTCCGAGGCTCTCGAGGGCAACGTAAATGTATTAAATAGATAATAATAGTTCTATGGTGGGCTAAAACAATGTTCACAAACAGCATTGCTTCTGTAAAAAGATCTGTGTCATAAAATAAACTGCTCTTTACGCCTGGAAAAATCAGTTGCCCACCATTCACCAAAACATACGGTCAAAAACGCGGAAATAAACAATAACAGCAATCCAGAGTGTCCGTGTGGCATTAGCATTAATTAAATTAATTGTTAATATAATTAAAATAATTAAATGGAGCTCCAACTGGTATTAAATCTAAAGTTTTTGAGAAATGTTTGCATTGCTTGTTAATTTTTGCTGCATAATTTGATCAAATATGTAAAACATGTCCGTAGCACGTTAAACTGTGGTGCCATTGTATTAATATACAATCATTTGCTCAAAAGTTGCCCTTTTTTTCCAATTTGCGTTTGAATATCTACATTTATTCTCATTCTTCTGTTTAATGGAATGCACAAACACAGCAGCGTGCCATCAAAGATGGCGTCTCCGAGGAGGTCATGTGACATTCATTGGTCTGTGGGAACTATGTATAAAGTAATGTTCTTTTGTCAGTAACCAATCATAATTGACCTGTGGACCCAAACTAAATAGACTATAGTAAAACGGTCCGATTCTAAACCATGTGTCAATGATAACACATTGTGTTAATAATAATCAATCTCTCTGTTCAGTGATGGTCCCCACTTGTCAACAGAGTCAACAGAGGCCAAAACTACAGAGTTTCAGCCTCATTTGTTTAGCACTAATGTTGTTTTGTATTCAGTTTCTACCAATAGTCCACACATGTAAGGGATGTTTGCACATTACCTTTAAGTCCTATTTCTGCTCGTTCCAGTTTTTATTTTCAGATGTTTCGTTACTCAATCCTTTATTTTTTTAGAACCATTTGTGTACGAGGCAAAGTGCTTCACAAGAGCAAGTTAAAAAAACGGATCAAAATGCAGAAAATATACAATAATTTCATATTCAAGCAGAACAGTATGAAAGTGTTGGGTTAAAACGTATTAAAATGTGGGTCAAAATAAAAGATAAAACCAATAAACAGAGAGAACATGGTCAGGGTCGAGGCTCGTGTCACAGCCTCAGGAAGACTGCTCCATATCCAAGCTGCTTTGTTCTTCCTGTAACTAAATAAATGGCAACAGTGTGTTTGTGCTGAGAGAGAATGTTTGTGTGGCAGGTGCAGGAGCAGGGAGTGCTCTGGAAACTCCCCGTTCTCTGATAAACACTTCATTCTCCTGTGAAGGTTCTTTCTCAGACTGCAGCAGATCCTCCGTCTGTCCGACTGCAGCAGATCCTCCGTCTGTCCGACTGCAGCAGATCCTCCGTCTGTCCGACTGCAGCAGATCCTCCGTCTGTCCGACTGCAGCAGATCCTCCGTCTGTCCGACTGCAGCAGATCCTCCGTCTGTCCGACTGCAGCAGATCCTCCGTCTGTCCGACTGCAGCAGATCCTCCGTCTGTCCGACTGCAGCAGATCCTCCGTCTGTCCGACTGCAGCAGATCCTCCGTCTGTCCGACTGCAGCAGATCCTCAGACTGTCAGACTGCAGCAGATCCTCCGTCTGTCCGACTGCAGCAGATCCTCCGTCTGTCAGACTGCAGCAGATCCTCAGACTGTCAGACTGCAGCAGATCCTCCGTCTGTCCGACTGCAGCAGATCCTCCGTCTGTCCGACTGCAGCAGATCCTCAGACTGTCCGACTGCAGCAGATCCTCAGACTGTCAGACTGCAGCAGATCCTCCGTCTGTCCGACTGCAGCAGATCCTCCGTCTGTCCGACTGCAGCAGATCCTCAGACTGTCAGACTGCAGCAGATCCTCCGTCTGTCCGACTGCAGCAGATCCTCAGACTGTCCGACTGCAGCAGATCCTCAGACTGTCCGACTGCAGCAGATCCTCAGACTGTCCGACTGCAGCAGATCCTCAGACTGTCAGACTGCAGCAGATCCTCAGACTGTCAGACTGCAGCAGATCCTCCGTCTGTCCGACTGCAGCAGATCCTCAGACTGTCAGACTGCAGCAGATCCTCCGTCTGTCCGACTGCAGCAGATCCTCAGACTGTCCGACTGCAGCAGATCCTCAGACTGTCAGACTGCAGCATGATCATCGGTGAGATCTTATTCTACATCTTTGAAACAAACAGTTAGTGCGAGGCTAGATTCATTTATCATTTATATAAGACGGATGTGACTGTGGGAGACAGAGGAGACAGAGGAGACAGAGGAGAGAGGAGACAGAGGAGAGAGAGGAGAGAGAGGAGACAGAGGAGAGAGAGGAGACAGAGGAGACAGAGGAGAGAGAGGAGACAGAGGAGAGAGAGGAGAGAGGAGACAGAGGAGAGAGAGGAGACAGAGGAGACAGAGGAGACAGAGGAGAGAGAGGAGAGAGAGGAGACAGAGGAGAGAGAGGAGACAGAGGAGACAGAGGAGACAGAGGAGAGAGAGGAGAGAGAGGAGAGAGGAGAGAGAGGAGAGAGAGGAGACAGAGGAGACAGAGGAGAGAGAGGGAGAGAGGAGAGAGAGGAGACAGAGGAGAGAGAGGAGAGAGAGGAGAGAGAGGAGACAGAGGAGACAGAGGAGACAGAGGAGAGAGAGGAGACAGAGGAGACAGAGGAGAGAGAGGAGAGAGGAGAGAGAGGAGACAGAGGAGAGAGAGGAGACAGAGGAGAGAGAGAGAGAGAGAGGAGAGAGGAGAGAGAGGAGAGAGGAGAGAGGAGACAGAGGAGACAGAGGAGAGAGAGGAGAGAGGAGACAGAGGAGACAGAGGAGAGAGAGGAGACAGAGGAGAGAGAGGAGCATTTCTTCTTCTGTGGAACACTTTGTAAATAACTAAAAACCAGAATGTAATTAAT
>OZ035828.1:2220087-2260087 GCA_964034765.1 Knipowitschia caucasica
AACTGCTGCTACCATAAACTGCTGCTACCATAAACTGCTGCTACCATAAACTGCTGCTACCATAAACTGCTGCTACCATAAACTGCTGCTACCATAAACTGCTGCTACCATAAACTGCTGCTACCATAAACTGCTGCTACCATAAACTGCTGTTACCATAAACTGCTGCTACCATAAACTGCTGCTACCATAAACTGCTGCTACCATAAACTGCTGCTACCATAAACTGCTGCTACCATAAACTGCTGCTACCTGTTGCTAACTGTTGTTAACTGTTGTTAACTGATGTTAATTGGTGCTAACTGTGTGCTAACTGGTGTTAACTGGTGCTAACTGTGTGCTAACTGTGTGCTAACTGTGCTAACTGTGTGCTAACTGTGTGCTAACTGTGTGCTAACTGTGTGCTAAATGTGTCCAGGCTGTGGATGGGGACACAGGCCGTGTCCAGAGAGACGCTGCTGGAGGATACACCGCGTCCTCCAGTGCATCTGTGACCACGACTTCTGCAACAGCAACTTCTCCTGGCCTCTTGTGGCCTCAGAAGGACCTCCTGTGGCCTCAGAGGGACCTCCTTTTGACTCCTCTGGTACCTCTGAGCTGCAGCACCTCCTCATTATACAGTAACATGTGATAGAGATGTGTTTTCTCCTCAGGGCACAGATGGATGGCGGCTCTGTTGGTCGTGGCCCTGCTCTTGTGTTTAGCAGTTCCAGCCACAGTCAGATTCTTCCACAAAGACAAAAGTCAGTATTTTAAACTTTCCGTCCACCTGCTTCAAGTCTCACATTCTGTGTTTGTGTTTAATCCCTGGAGTTCTCACGCTCCACTTTGAAACAGTTTGATTCTCTCTGCTCTGACCTTGGCTTTATCTGTCCCAGAATCCTCCCTTTGTCCTCTTTTCTGTGTCGCACCATTTCAAATATGAAGGAAATCCTGTATCTCTGCTTCAATGAACTATAAAATATCTATTGTTTTTAGGAGAAAGTGCTGACTCCTCTCTTCAGGACCCACACAGAGCCTCGAACATCATCACTTCTGAAATTCAGCCTCTGAACGTGAGAAAAAAGATTATTTTTGGCCGTAGTTTCAGTTGGATGTATTTGTGTATGGCCCTGAATCACAACAGGAGATATCTCAGAGGACTTTACAGAGAATCCAACTGTATCCAACTGAATCCAACTGTATCCAACTGTATCCAACTGTATCCAACTGAATCCAACTGTATCCAACTGAATCCAACTGTATCCAACTGAATCCAACTGTATCCAACTGAATCCAACTGTATCCAACTGAATCCAACTGAATCCAACTGTATCCAACTGAATCCAACTGAATCCAACTGAATCCAACTGAATCCAACTGAATCCAACTGAATCCAACTGTATCCAACTGTATCCAACTGTATCCAACTGAATCCAACTGTATCCAACTGTATCCAACTGTATCCAACTGTATCCAACTGAATCCAACTGTATCCAACTGTATCCAACTGTATCCAACTGAATCCAACTGAATCCAACTGAATCCAACTGTATCCAACTGTATCCAACTGAATCCAACTGTATCCAACTGTATCCAACTGTATCCAACTGAATCCAACTGAATCCAACTGTATCCAACTGAATCCAACTGTATCCAACTGAATCCAACTGTATCCAACTGTATCCAACTGAATCCAACTGTATCCAACTGAATCCAACTGTATCCAACTGTATCCAACTGTATCCAACTGAATCCAACTGAATCCAACTGTATCCAACTGAATCCAACTGAATCCAACTGTATCCAACTGAATCCAACTGAATCCAACTGTATCCAACTGAATCCAACTGAATCCAACTGTATCCAACTGAATCCAACTGAATCCAACTGTACAGACTCAGGAAATACAGTGATAACAAACACACAGATGTTTTTTTGTTCTGACAGAACAAAAGCCATAGTTACAGGCACCCATGCTGTGTTCACACTTGGTCCTACACCTGGTCCTACACCTGGTCCTACACCTGGTCCTACACCTGGTCCTACACCTGGTCCTAAGACACTGACATCCTGATGACATCATACTGTCACAGGACTGAGCTTGACACAGAAGGAAATGTGTAGGACTCTTTATGGACCAATGTGTTTGTTATCGTTACCTTCTCTGTGTGTGAACGTTCTGATTCTCTGATCTGTGTTGGAGAATCCACAGTTTTGTAAAGTCCTCAGAGAAACTACTGCTGTGATTTAGGGCGATACACAATTAACATTGAATTGATTTAAAGTTGTCTCAGAATGATCCGTCTCCTTCAAAATACAACATTTAACAAGCTTTACTGTACTGTACTGTACTGCACTGTACTGTACTGTACTGCACTTTACTGTACTGTACTGTACTTTACTGTACAGTACTGTACTGCACTGTACTGTACTGTACTGTACTGTACTGCACTTTACTGTACTGTACTGTACTGTACTGCACTGTACTGTACTGTACTGCACTTTACTGTACTGTACTGTACTGTACTTTACTGTACAGTACTGTACTGCACTGTACTGTACTGTACTGCACTTTACTGTACTGTACTGTACTGCACTGTACTGTACTGTACTGCACTTTACTGTACTGTACTGTACTGTACTGTACTTTACTGTACAGTACTGTACTGCACTGTACTGTACTGTACTGTACTGTACTGCACTTTACTGTACTGTACTGTACTGTACTGCACTGTACTGTACTGTACTGTACTGTACTGCACTTTACTGTACTGCACTTTACTGTACTGTACTGTACTGTACATTACTGTACGGTACTGTACTGTACTTTACTGTACGGTACTGTACTGTACTGTACTGTACTGCACTGTACTGTACTGTACTGCACTTTACTGGACTGTACTGTACTGCACTTTACTGTACTGTACTGTACTGTACTGCACTGTACTGTACTGCACTTTACTGTACTGTACTGTACTGCACTTTACTGTACTGTACTGTACTGTACTGTACTGCACTTTACTGGACTGTACTGTACTGCACTTTACTGTACTGTACTGTACTGTACTGCACTGTACTGTACTGCACTTTACTGTACTGTACTGTACTGCACTGTACTGTACTGTACTGTACTGCACTTTACTGTACTGTACTGTACTGTACTGTACTGCACTTTACTGTACTGTACTGTACTGTACTTTACTGTACGGTACTGTACTGTACTTTACTGTACGGTACTGTACTGTACTGTACTGTACTGCACTGTACTGTACTGTACTGCACTTTACTGGACTGTACTGTACTGCACTGTACTGTACTGCACTGTACTGTACTGTACTGTACTGCACTTTACTGTACGGTACTGTACTGTACTGTACTGTACTGCACTTTACTGTACTGTACTGTACTTTACTGTACTTTACTGTACTGTACTGTACTGCACTGTACTGTACTGCACTTTACTGTACGGTACTGTACTGTACGTTACTGTACGGTACTGTACTGTACTGTACTGTACTGTACTGCACTGTACTGTACTGCACTTTACTGTACTGTACTGTACTGCACTTTACTGTACTGTACTGCACTGTACTGCACTTTACTGTACTGTACTGTACTGCACTGCACTGTACTGTACTGCACTGCACTGTACTGTACTGCACTGTACTGTACTTTACTGCACAGTACTGTACTGCACTGTACTGTACTGCACTTTACTGTACTGTACTGTACTGTACTGCACTGTACTGTACTGCACTTTACTGTACTGTACTGTACTTTACTGTACAGTACTGTACTGCACTGTACTGTACTGTACTGTACTGTACTGCACTTTACTGTACTGTACTGTACTGTACTGCACTGTACTGTACTGTACTGTACTGCACTTTACTGTACTGTACTGTACTGCACTTTACTGTACTGTACTGTACTGTACTTTACTGTACGGTACTGTACTGTACTTTACTGTACGGTACTGTACTGTACTGTACTGTACTGCACTGTACTGTACTGTACTGCACTTTACTGGACTGTACTGTACTGCACTTTACTGTACTGTACTGTACTGCACTTTACTGTACTGTACTGTACTGTACTGCACTGTACTGCACTTTACTGTACTGTACTGTACTGTACTGTACTGCACTTTACTGTACTGTACTGTACTGTACTGTACTGCACTGTACTGTACTGTACTGTACTGTACTTTACTGTACGGTACTGTACTGTACTTTACTGTACGGTACTGTACTGTACTGTACTGCACTTTACTGGACTGTACTGTACTGCACTGTACTGTACTGTACTGCACTGTACTGTACTGTACTGTACTGCACTTTACTGTACGGTACTGTACTGTACTGTACTGTACTGTACTGTACTGCACTTTACTGTACTGTACTGTACTTTACTGTACTTTACTGTACTGTACTGTACTGCACTGTACTGTACTGTACTGCACTTTACTGTACGGTACTGTACTGTACGTTACTGTACGGTACTGTACTGTACTGTACTGTACTGCACTGTACTGTACTGTACTGCACTTTACTGTACTGTACTGTACTGCACTTTACTGTACTGTACTGTACTGCACTGTACTGCACTGTACTGCACTTTACTGTACTGTACTGTACTGTACTGTACTGCACTGCACTGTACTGTACTGCACTGCACTGTACTGTACTGCACTGCACTGTACTGTACTGCACTGTACTGTACTGTACCAAACAATACTTTTACATCTAAACTTCATCTTGTTCCAGATTTTGCACAAAGGGATGTTCTCCACGGTCTGTGAGGCCAGATACCAGAACCATCGTGTGGTGTTGAAGAACTTCCAAAAATCCTGGAGTTTGCAGTTTGCAGCAGAGAGAGCGGTGTTCCAGCTTCCTCTGATGTCTCACTCGGGGGTCGTCCACTTCCTCGGCTCCGTCTCCAACGACTCCTGTGACCTCCTGGTCCTTCAACACGCGGAACACGTACGAGCACATCTCTCTCTGGTCTCTCTCTGGTCTCTCTCTCTGGTCTCTCTCTCTGGTCTCTCTCTGGTCTCTCTCTCTGGCCTCTCTCTGGTCCCTCTCTCTGGTCTCTCTCTGGTCCCTCTCGGTGCTCTGTGTGTGTGGTTCCAGGGTTCTCTTCACGCGTACCTGTGCTCTCTGTGTGTGTGGTTCCAGGGTTCTCTTCACGCGTACCTGTGCTCTCTGTGTGTGTGGTTCCAGGGTTCTCTTCACGCGTACCTGTGCTCTCTGTGTGTGTGGTTCCAGGGTTCTCTTCACGCGTACCTGTGCTCTCTGTGTGTGTGGTTCCAGGGTTCTCTTCACGCGTACCTGTGCTCTCTGTGTGTGTGGTTCCAGGGTTCTCTTCACGCGTACCTGTGCTCTCTGTGTGTGTGGTTCCAGGGTTCTCTTCACGCGTACCTGTGCTCTCTGTGTGTGTGGTTCCAGGGTTCTCTTCACGCGTACCTGTGCTCTCTGTGTGTGTGGTTCCAGGGTTCTCTTCACACGTACCTGTGCTCTCTGTGTGTGTGGTTTCAGGGTTCTCTTCACTCGTACCTGTGCTCTCTGTGTGTGTGGTTCCAGGGTTCTCTTCACGCGTACCTGTGCTCTCTGTGTGTGTGGTTCCAGGGTTCTCTTCACTCGTACCTGTGCTCTCTGTGTGTGTGGTTCCAGGGTTCTCTTCACTTGTACCTGTGCTCTCTGTGTGTGTGGTTCCAGGGTTCTCTTCACGCGTACCTGTGCTCTCTGTGTGTGTGGTTCCAGGGTTCTCTTCACGCGTACCTGTGCTCTCTGTGTGTGTGGTTCCAGGGTTCTCTTCACGTGTACCTGTGCTCTCTGTGTGTGTGGTTCCAGGGTTCTCTTCACGCGTACCTGTGCTCTCTGTGTGTGTGGTTCCAGGGTTCTCTTCACACGTACCTGTGCTCTCTGTGTGTGTGGTTTCAGGGTTCTCTTCACTCGTACCTGTGCTCTCTGTGTGTGTGGTTTCAGGGTTCTCTTCACTCGTACCTGTGCTCTCTGTGTGTGTGGTTCCAGGGTTCTCTTCACGCGTACCTGTGCTCTCTGTGTGTGTGGTTCCAGGGTTCTCTTCACTCGTACCTGTGCTCTCTGTGTGTGTGGTTCCAGGGTTCTCTTCACTCGTACCTGTGCTCTCTGTGTGTGTGGTTCCAGGGTTCTCTTCACGCGTACCTGTGCTCTCTGTGTGTGTGGTTTCAGGGTTCTCTTCACTCGTACCTGTGCTCTCTGTGTGTGTGGTTCCAGGGTTCTCTTCACGCGTACCTGTGCTCTCTGTGTGTGTGGTTCCAGGGTTCTCTTCACTCGTACCTGTGCTCTCTGTGTGTGTGGTTCCAGGGTTCTCTTCACGCGTACCTGTGCTCTCTGTGTGTGTGGTTCCAGGGTTCTCTTCACGCGTACCTGTGCTCTCTGTGTGTGTGGTTCCAGGGTTCTCTTCACGCGTACCTGTGCTCTCTGTGTGTGTGGTTTCAGGGTTCTCTTCACTCGTACCTGTGCTCTCTGTGTGTGTGGTTCCAGGGTTCTCTTCACTCGTACCTGTGCTCTCTGTGTGTGTGGTTCCAGGGTTCTCTTCACGTGTACCTGTGCTCTCTGTGTGTGTGGTTCCAGGGTTCTCTTCACGCGTACCTGTGCTCTCTGTGTGTGTGGTTCCAGGGTTCTCTTCATGCGTACCTGTGCTCTCTGTGTGTGTGGTTCCAGGGTTCTCTTCACGCGTACCTGTGCTCTCTGTGTGTGTGGTTTCAGGGTTCTCTTCACTCGTACCTGTGCTCTCTGTGTGTGTGGTTCCAGGGTTCTCTTCACGCGTACCTGTGCTCTCTGTGTGTGTGGTTCCAGGGTTCTCTTCACTCGTACCTGTGCTCTCTGTGTGTGTGGTTCCAGGGTTCTCTTCACTCGTACCTGTGCTCTCTGTGTGTGTGGTTCCAGGGTTCTCTTCACGCGTACCTGTGCTCTCTGTGTGTGTGGTTCCAGGGTTCTCTTCACGCGTACCTGTGCTCACACTCGTCCAGCTGGAGGACCTCACAACTGTTGTGTCTCTCTCTATCACAGGGACTTCTCTTCCTCCACTCAGAACTCTACAAAGAAGGTCATTGTTATATTTATTATTAGAGAGACCAGAGAGAGACCAGAGAGAGAGACCAGAGAGAGAGACCAGAGAGAGAGACCAGAGAGAGAGACTCTGAGGTCAGTGTGAGAGACTCTGAGGTCAGAGTGAGAGACTGGTCTGAGGTCAGAGTGAGAGACTCTGAGGTCAGTGTGAGAGACTGGTCTGAGGTCAGTGTGAGAGACTGGTCTGAGGTCAGTGTGAGAGACTGGTCTGAGGTCAGTGTGAGAGACTAGTCTGAGGTCAGTGTGAGAGACTGGTCTGAGGTCAGTTTGAGAGACTGGTCTGAGGTCAGTGTGAGAGACTGGTCTGAGGTCAGTGTGAGAGACTGGTCTGAGGTCAGAGTGAGAGACTCTGAGGTCAGTGTGAGAGACTGGTCTGAGGTCAGAGAGACTCTGAGGTCAGTGTGAGAGACTCTGAGGTCAGTGTGAGAGACTGGTCTGAGGTCAGTGTGAGAGACTGGTCTGAGGTCAGTGTGAGAGACTAGTCTGAGGTCAGTGTGAGAGACTCTGAGGTCAGTGTGAGAGACTGGTCTGAGGTCAGTGTGAGAGACTGGTCTGAGGTCAGTGTGAGAGACTGATCTGAGGTCAGTTTGAGAGACTGGTCTGAGGTCAGTGTGAGAGACTGGTCTGAGGTCAGTGTGAGAGACTGGTCTGAGGTCAGTGTGAGAGACTGGTCTGAGGTCAGTGTGAGAGACTGGTCCGAGGTCAGTTTGAGAGACTGGTCTGAGGTCAGTGTGAGAGACTGGTCTGAGGTCAGTGTGAGAGACTGGTCTGAGGTCAGAGTGAGAGACTCTGAGGTCAGTGTGAGAGACTGGTCTGAGGTCAGAGAGACTCTGAGGTCAGTGTGAGAGACTCTGAGGTCAGTGTGAGAGACTGGTCTGAGGTCAGTGTGAGAGACTGGTCTGAGGTCAGTGTGAGGAGACTAGTCTGAGGTCAGTGTGAGAGACTGGTCTGAGGTCAGTTTGAGAGACTGGTCTGAGGTCAGTGTGAGAGACTGGTCTGAGGTCAGTGTGAGAGACTGGTCTGAGGTCAGTGTGAGAGACTGGTCTGAGGTCAGAGTGAGAGACTCTGAGGTCAGTGTGAGAGACTGGTCTGAGGTCAGTTTGAGAGACTGGTCTGAGGTCAGTGTGAGAGACTGGTCTGAGGTCAGAGTGAGAGACTCTGAGGTCAGTGTGAGAGACTGGTCTGAGGTCAGTGTGAGAGACTGGTCTGAGGTCAGTTTGAGAGACTGGTCTGAGGTCAGTGTGAGAGACTGGTCTGAGGTCAGTGTGAGAGACTGGTCTGAGGTCAGTGTGAGAGACTGGTCTGAGGTCAGAGTGAGAGACTGAGGTCAGTGTGAGAGACTCTGAGGTCAGTGTGAGAGACTGGTCTGAGGTCAGTTTGAGAGACTGGTCTGAGGTCAGTGTGAGAGACTGGTCTGAGGTCAGTGTGAGAGACTGGTCTGAGGTCAGTGTGAGAGACTGGTCTGAGGTCAGTGTGAGAGACTGGTCTGAGGTCAGTTTGAGAGACTGGTCTGAGGTCAGTGTGAGAGACTGGTCTGAGGTCAGAGTGAGAGACTCTGAGGTCAGTGTGAGAGACTGGTCTGAGGTCAGTGTGAGAGACTGGTCTGAGGTCAGTGTGAGAGACTGGTCTGAGGTCAGTTTGAGAGACTGGTCTGAGGTCAGTGTGAGAGACTGGTCTGAGGTCAGTGTGAGAGACTGGTCTGAGGTCAGTGTGAGAGACTGGTCTGAGGTCAGAGTGAGAGACTCTGAGGTCAGTGTGAGAGACTGGTCTGAGGTCAGAGTGAGAGACTGGTCTGAGGTCAGTGTGAGAGACTGGTCTGAGGTCAGTGTGAGAGACTGGTCTGAGGTCAGAGTGAGAGACTCTGAGGTCAGTGTGAGAGACTGGTCTGAGGTCAGTTTGAGAGACTGGTCTGAGGTCAGTGTGAGAGACTGGTCTGAGGTCAGAGTGAGAGACTCTGAGGTCAGTGTGAGAGACTGGTCTGAGGTCAGTGTGAGAGACTGGTCTGAGGTCAGTGTGAGAGACTGGTCTGAGGTCAGTGTGAGAGACTGGTCTGAGGTCAGTGTGAGAGACTGGTCTGAGGTCAGAGAGACTCTGAGGTCAGTGTGAGAGACTCTGAGGTCAGTGTGAGAGACTGGTCTGAGGTCAGAGTGAGAGACTGGTCTGAGGTCAGTGTGAGAGACTGGTCTGAGGTCAGTGTGAGAGACTGGTCTGAGGTCAGTGTGAGAGACTAGTCTGAGGTCAGTGTGAGAGACTGATCTGAGGTCAGTTTGAGAGACTGGTCTGAGGTCAGTGTGAGAGACTGGTCTGAGGTCAGTGTGAGAGACTGGTCTGAGGTCTGGGGTCAGTGTGAGAGACTGGTCTGAGGTCAGTGTGAGAGACTGGTCTGAGGTCAGTGTGAGAGACTGGTCTGAGGTCTGGGGTCAGTGTGAGAGACTGGTCTGAGGTCTGGGGTCAGTGTGAGAGACTGTGTGTGTTGCAGGTCTGAGGAAACCCCCCGTGGCTCACAAAGACCTGAGCAGCTCCAACGTTCTGGTCAAAGCCGATGGAACCTGTGCCATCTGTGACTTTGGATGTTCTACTGTTCTCCGCCCACGACAGAACCCACAGACAGAAGTGATGTCACACACTGTACTCTAGAGACCCAAAAACACACTGTAGTCCCTGTGTCCCTGTGGTCCCTGTGTCCCTGTGGTCCCTGTGGTCCCTGTGTCCCTGTGGTCCCTGTGTCCCTGTGGTCCCTGTGGTCCCTGTGGTCCCTGTGGTCCCTGTGGTCCCTGTGTCTCTGTGGTCCCTGTGTCCCTGTGGTCCCTGTGGTCCCTGTGTCCCTGTGGTCCCTGTGTCCCTGTAGTGCCTGTGGTCCCTGTGTTCCTGTGGTCCCTGTGTCCCTGTGGTCCCTGTGTCCTTGAGGTGTCTGTAGGCTAACCCAGGCTAACCCAGACTAACCCAGGAGAACCCAGGCAAGACTAACCCAGACTAACACAGGAGAACCCAGGCAAGACTAACCCAGACTAACCCAGGAGAACCCAGGCTAACCCAGACTAACCCAAACTAACTCAGACTAACCCAGACTAACCCAGGCTAACCCAAACTAACCCAGGCTAACCCAGGCTTACCCATGCTAACCCAGGCTTACCTAGACTAACCCAGACAAACCCAATCTAACCCAGACTAACCCAGGCTAACCCAGACTAACCCAAACTAACCCAAACTAACCCAGGCTAACCCAGACTGACTCAGACTAACCCAGGTTTACCCAGGCTAACCCAGACTAACCCAGACTATCCCAGGCTAACCCAGACTAACCCAGGCTAACCCAGGATAACCCAGGATAACCCAGATTAACCCAAACTAACCCAGGATAACCCAGGCAAGACTAACCCAGACTAACCCAGGAGAACCCAGGCTAGACTAACTCAGACTAACCCAGGCTAACCCAGACTAACCCAGACTATCCCAGGCTAACCCAGGCTAACCCAGACAAACCCAGGCTAACCCAGGATAAACCAGACTAACCCAAACTAACCTAGGATAACCCAGGCAAGACTAACCCAGACTAACCCAGGCTAACCCAGGATAAACCAGACTAACCCAAACTAACCTAGGATAACCCAGGCAAGACTAACCCAGACTAACCCAGGAGAACCCAGGCTAACCCAGGCTAGCCCAGCCTAACCCAGGCTAACCCAGGCTAACCCAGACTAACCCAGGCTAACCCAGCCTCAGGCTAACCCAGACTAACTCCACCCAGAGGTGCGCCCCCAGCTGGACTTCTAAGGCAGTGCACTAAACCAAAACCTCCCACAACATTTACATAAAGAAATATAGCAATAATAATACTTATATTTAGCCCAAAGAGAAACCTTTACTGCTGCAGACAGTCATGTGATCTCTCTCAGGTGCAAAGCATGATGGGAGCTCTGAGGTACCGGGCCCCTGAGATCCTGGAGGGGTCCGTGAACCTCAACAGTGACTGGAGCCTTCAGGCCGATGTTTATTCTCTGGGTCTGGTTCTGTGGGAGATCTGGATGAGGTGCTCCGACCTGTTCACAGGTAAAACTCACACATTATATACTATATATGTACATATAATATATACGATATATATATATATATATATATATATATATATATATATATATATATATATATATATATATATATATATATATATATACAGTGCGAAAGTATTTGGCCCCCTTAAACCTTTCAACATTTCTCCATATTTCAGGCTTCAAACATAAAGATATAAAAATTAAATTTTTTGTCAAGAATCAACAACAAGTGGGACACAATCGTGAAGTGGAACAACATTTATTGGATAATTTAAACTTTTTTAACAAATAAAAAACTGAAAAGTGGGGCGTGCAATATTATTCGGCCCCTTGCGCTAATACTTTGTAGCGCCACCTTTTGCTGCAATTACAGCTGCAAGTCGCTTGGGGTATGTCTCTATCAGTTTTGCACATCGAGAGACTGGAATTCTTGCCCATTCTTCCTTGCAAAACAGCTGGAGCTCAGTGAGGTTGGATGGAGAGCGTTTGTGAACAGCAGTCTTCAGCTCTTTCCACAGATTCTGGATTGGATTCAGGTCTGGACTTTGACTTGGCCATTCTAACACCTGGATACGTCTATTTGTGAACCATTCCATTGTAGATTTGGCTTTATGTTTTGGATCATTGTCCTGTTGGAAGATAAATCTCCGTCCCAGTCTCAGGTCTTTTGCAGACTCCAACAGGTTTTCTTCCAGAATGGTCCTGTATTTGGCTCCATCCATCTTCCCATCAATTTTAGCCATCTTCCCTGTCCCTGCTGAAGAAAAGCAGGCCCAAAGCATGATGCTGCCACCACCATGTTTGACAGTGGGGATGGTGTGTTCAGGGTGATGAGCTGTGTTGCTTTTACGCCAAACATATCGTTTTGCATTGTGGCCAAAAAGTTTGATTTTGGTTTCATCTGACCAGAGCACCTTCTTCCACATGTTTGGTGTGTCTCCCAGGTGGCTTGTGGCAAACTTTAAACCAGACTTTTTATGGATATCTTTGAGAAATGGCTTTCTTCTTGCCACTCTTCCATAAAGGCCAGATTTGTGCAGTGCACGACTGATTGTTGTCCTATGGACAGACTCTCCCACCTCAGCTGTAGTTATCTGCAGTTCATCCAGAGTGATCATGGGCCTCTTGGCTGCATCTCTGATCAGTCTTCTCCTTGTTTGAGATGAAAGTTTGGAGGGACGGCCGGGTCTTGGTAGATTTGCAGTGGTCTGATACTCCTTCCATTTCAATATAATTGCTTGCACAGTGCTCCTTGAGATGTTTAAAGCTTGGGAAATCTTTTTGTATCCAAATCCGGCTTTAAACTTCTCCACAACAGTATCTCGGACCTGCCTGGTGTGTTCCTTTGTCTTCATGGTTCTCTCTGCGCTTTAAACAGAACCCTGAGACTCTCAAAGAGCAGGTGCATTTATACGGAGACTTGATTACACACAGGTGCATTCTATTTATCATCATCAGTCATTTAGGACAACATTGGATCATTCAAAGATCCTCACTGAACTTCTGGACTGAGTTTGCTGCACTGAAAGTAAAGGGGCCCAATAATATTGCACGCCCCACTTTTCAGTTTTTTATTTGTTAAAAAAGTTTAAATTATCCAACAAATTTCATTCCACTTCATGATTGTGTCCCACTTGTTGTTGATTCATGACAAAAAATTAAAATTTTATATCTTTATGTTTGAAGACTGAAATGTTGAAAGGTTCAAGGGGGCCGAATACTTTCCCAAGGCACTGTATATATACATGTAAACTCCACTCATAAAGGCCCTGTTCCGACTGGGATTTGAACCCATCCATCCATCCATCCATCCATTTTCTACCCTTTAATCCATTTCTGGGTCAGGGGGGTGGCAATCAGAGATGCCACCCAAGTCTCATAGCACCAGCCCCTCACTGACCCTCTGCAGGTGGTGAGTCCACAGGAGGCTGCTCTCTGAGTGTGAGCATAGCCTTGATCTTTCAGTGGGGGCTTTGGGCAAAGTGGGGTTAAGTGTCTTGCCCAAGGACACAACGACAGCAGTCATCAGTGGGAGTCGATGGAGAAAGTGCAGAGGTGGGAATTGAACCCATGACCTTCTGGCCTTAAGGCCAATGCTCTACCAACTGAGCTACTGTCGCCCCTGTTGAACCCAGGGTTTGGTAAATGCAGTATGTGTGTAAATAAGTTTTGCTGTTACTTGGAAAGAAGCATAAACGTCTGATGAAGAATTACGGACATTGTGTTTTAACAATTTAATAACTTTTAAAGCAAGCGTTTATAAAACATTCAATTTAAACTTTACACTTAGTACAATAATCTTAGAATGTATAAAAACTGACCAGATAGTTAGTTACCCACATTTAACTTAAAATTATACAGCTATCTCTATTTAAAAACAACTAATATAAATGTATTTTAACGTGTGTGAAGCAATTCATATTGTTTCCCAAAGGGTCAGACAAAGTTACCTTTAATTTTTATAAAGTTTAGGTCTGAAAATGACCATCTCTGACGAGTCGATGACGTAAACACCATGTGTGCACTCCAACCATGTGTGCACTCCAACCATGTGTGTACTTCAACCATGTGTGTACTTCAACCATGTGTGCACTCCAACCATGTGTGCACTCCAACCATGTGTGCACTCCAACCATGTGTGCACTCCAACCATGTGTGCACTCCAACCATGTGTGCACTCCAACCATGTGTGCACTCCAACCATGTGTGCACTTCAACCATGTGGGCACTCCAACCATGTGTGCACTTCAACCATGTGTGCACTCCAACCATGTGTGTACTTCAACCATGTGTGCACTCGAACCATGTGTGCACTTCAACCATGTGTGCACTTCAACCATGTGTGCACTCCAACCATGTGTGCACTTCAACCATGTGTGCACTCCAACCATGTGTGCACTTCAACCATGTGGGCACTCCAACCATGTGTGCACTTCAACCATGTGTGCACTCCAACCATGTGTGCACTCCAACCATGTGTGCACTCCAACCATGTGTGCACTCCAACCATGTGTGCACTTCAACCATGTGTGCACTCCAACCATGTGTGCACTCCAACCATGTGTGCACTCCAACCATGTGTGCACTCCTATGGGGTGCCGATTGTAAAAATTCTGTTAAATTTTTTTAGCTGAACATTTTTCTACATTTAGCTCACTTTCCTCACATTTAAGACAGACATTCATGTAAAACAACACGTTATATGTAGTTGTCAAATACATGTTAAATATTATATATATATGTTTATATCTAAATCTAAATGTGAAATGTTATATCTAAATATTATATCTATATCTATATCGGTGGCTGAGTGGATAGAACTCTCGCCTCTCAGCAAGAAGGTCCTGGGTTCGAATCCCGGCCGGACCAGGGCCTTTCTGAGTGGAGTTTGCATGTTCTCCCCGTGTCTGCGTAGGTTTCCTCCGGGTACTCCGGTTTCCCCTACCACTAAAAATATGTCCAATAGTTCTGGCATGCGCCTCCTGTACTGGCGACCCCGCTCTCATCTCTGTGTGGAGTGAGAGACAAATGCCCAATATTAACAATTGTAAACCGCTTTGAGACTCAGATCTGCAGTGAAAAGGCGGTATATAAATACAAAAACTTACTTACTTACTTACTTATCTAAATGTTAAATGTTATATCTAAATGTTATATCTATATCTAAATGTTAAATGTTATATCTAAATGTTATATCTATATCTAAATGTTATATCTATATCTAAATGTTAAATGTTATATCTAAATGTTATATCTATATCTAAATGTTAAATGTTATATCTAAATGTTATATCTATATCTAAATGTTATATCTATATCTAAATGTTAAATGTTATATCTAAATGTTATATCTATATCTAAATGTTATATCTATATCTAAATGTTATATCTAAATATATCTATATCTAAATGTTAAATGTTATATCTAAATGTTATATCTATATCTAAATGTTATATCTAAATGTTAATTCTAAATGTTATATCTATATCTAAATGTTATATCTAAATGTTATATCTATATCTAAATGTTATATCTAAATGTTATATCTATATCTAAATGTTAAATGTTATATCTAAATATTATATCTATATCTAAATATTATATCTATATCTAAATGTTATATCTATATCTAAATGTTATATCTATATCTAAATGTTAAATCTAAATGTTAAATCTAAATGTTATATCTAAATGTGTCGCCAAGTGTAAAGCTAAATATATAGAAAATATTTAAATCCGCAAGGAAACCACGCCCACTGCAGTGGCTTCAAATCCAGTGGGGGGTCCGCCCCCTTTCCTGAAATGAGTTGCTCTAGTGGCAGGCCGTGGTATTGCAGCCTACGGCTCAAAAGCCCTTTTCGCCATAGACAACCATGTAAAAGGAGCAGCCTGTAAAATGGTCCACGGGGCGTCTGGAGTTTCAGATTAAGGCAAATATTTTTCTTTAAAATTACTATTTTTAGGACATGGACTTATTTTCTTCGTAAAAGAATTGTAAAGCATCAAAAATCATTTAAAAAAATTTTTTTTTAACTGTTTAAAAAAAAAGTTGTTTTTTTTGGACTAAAAACAAGGATAAATGCTAACTAACAAACCCCTCAAGTAAGTTTGTTTCTGTCTTTAGCAGCATTTCATGTACTTTGTAAGTTTACTATGTTATTTGAGTGAGTGAGTACGTTATTTGAGTGAGTACGTAATCTTTATTTAGTAAGTAAGTGCTTTATTGTCATTGTACAAGTGCACAACGAAACAGTGTTCAGGTGTCAGTCCTGACACCTGAACACTGTTTCTGTATTTGTAGCACCTTTCACAGACAAGAGCCACAAAGTGCTTCACGACAGTTTAAAAATCAGAAAAATACACACAATAAAAGGGTGAAAATGTAAATCACTAATTTGTTTGGCTCCTAATAATCAAACCCTGTTGACTTAACATGAAGCTCCTCAATCTCTGCAGGTCCAGCCTGAAGCCCAGAGGCTCCTCCTGATGTCCACACTTCTCTGTAGGGGATATTGGTGCCGCTTCCCAGCGTCGCATATAGAAAATATAACATCGGATATAAGGAATATTGCACAAAAAGTCCTTATTACTGGCTGATGCTGATAGTGTTCACACAAGGTGGTTGTTCTTTTGTAGAGCCAGGCTTTTGCAAATAGACACGTCATTTTCCAACACATAACTAATTATTGTGACTTTCCATAAGTGGAGATTTGCCTTAATCTGAAACTCCAGACGCCCCGTGGACCATTTTACAGGCTGCTCCTTTTACATGGTTGTCTATGGCGAAAAGGGCTTTTGAGCCGTAGGCTGCAATACCACGGCCTGCCACTAGAGCAACTCATTTCAGGAAAGGGGGCGGACCCCCCACTGGATTTGAAGCCACTGCAGTGGGCGTGGTTTCCTTGCGGATTTAAATATTTTCTATATATTTAGCTTTACACTTGGCGACACATTTAGATATAACATTTAGATTTAACATTTAGATTTAACATTTAGATATAAATATAACATTTAGATATAACATTTAGATATAGATATAACATTTAGATATAACATTTAACATTTAGATATATATATAACATTTAGATATAACATTTAACATTTAGATATAGATATATTTAGATATAGATATAACATTTAGATATAACATTTAACATTTAGATATAGATATAATATTTAGATATAACATTTAACATTTAGATATAGATATAACATTTAGATATAACATTTAACATTTAGATATAGATATAATATTTAGATATAACATTTAGATATAGATATAACATTTAGATATAGATATAACATTTAACATTTAGATATATATATAACATTTAGATATAACATTTAACATTTAGATATAGATATATTTAGATATAGATATAACATTCAGATATAACATTTAACATTTAGATATAGATATAATATTTAGATATAACATTTAACATTTAGATATAGATATAATATTTAGATATAACATTTAGATATAGATATAACATTTAGATATAGATATAACATTTAGATATAACATTTGTGCACTTCAACCATGTGGGCACTCCAACCATGTGTGCACTTCAACCATGTGTGCACTCCAACCATGTGTGCACTCCAACCATGTGTGCACTTCGAACAAATGCACACTTCGTAGAGGTGTGTAGGGTGCAGTGTGGGTGTTGGTGCCTCAGCATGTGTCTCCCCCTACAGGTGCAGCCGTGCCACTGCATCTTCTTCCATATGAACAGGAGCTGGGACCGACTGTGTCTCTGGAGCAGCTGCGTCAGTTTGTTTCCTTCATGAACCAGAGACCGAGCCTCCCGGCCACCTGGGGGCAGCACCTGCAGGTCAGTCCCGTCTGTCTATGGCTCTAACTACTATAATATTAATATATCTGTATAATATATAATATATAATATGAATATATATCTATAATATATAATATGAATATATATATCTATAATATATAATATGAATATATATCTATAATATATAATATGAATATATATCTATAATAAATAATATATACAGTGTGTCTGTGGTCAGAGCCCTGATGTGCAGGACCTGCTGAGCTGCTGTTGGGACTCAGAGCCTGATGCTAGACCCTCTGCTGCCTGCGTCGAGAACAGACTGTCTCTGTTTACTGTCTAATGTTTATAATGTTTGTATTAGTTTATAATGTTTGTATACGTTTATAATGTTTGTATACGTTTATAATGTTTGTAGTAGTTTATAATGTTTGTAGTAGTTTATAACATGTGACTAACTTGAATAAATAATTGTCCTGTGTGTGTTTCTGTGTGTGTGTGTGTGTGTGTGTGTGTGTGTATATGTGTGTGTGTGTGTGTGTATATATATGTGTGTGTGTGTGTGTATATGTGTGTGTGTGTGTGTGTGTATATATATGTGTGTGTGTGTGTGTGTATATGTGTGTGTGTGTTTTAAAGGAATCATGTTTTAGTTTCTTCTATTTGAATCTCTGCTTCCTTTGTCTAAGGCCGTGCGCGCAGGTCCGCGGCTTCTGATGCTCTCCCTGTGTAGTCTATGATGAGACTGATGTAGAGCAACACAAATCACATGTATGTGTTTGTCCTCATGGTCTCTGTGCTGGTCTGACCAGACGCCAGACTTTATGAAAGAAAAAAAACGATGTCCAGAATCACTGTAAAACCTGCTGCTCCTCCTGCTGATGTTTAGATACAAGTGCAGTGTGCGTGTAGATGTGATCTAGAGCCAAGGACCGCTAGAAAAATAAAGTTTTACATGAGATTTCAATGGGAGACGCGTTGGTGCGCGCACAAAATTAGAAATCCATCCTAAACAGAGCGCAGCTTCGCGTCATACGTCCGTCATACGTCCGTCATACGCGCGTATAACGCTAGAAGTGTAATAAGGCCTGGACTCCACCGGGCGCGTCTCCGTTGACGCGCGTTGGCTGCTGTCCGTCAGCCGTCCGTAAAACGGACCAGTGGTCAAACCGGCTGCAGCAGCAGCAACTCTGGCTGTGCGTTTATCAGCCTGCTTTGTTTTTGTAGGAGACATGTTTGGGCATTGTGTGAATGAATGAATGTTTGGCTGATGGAGGAGTTATGTATTGTCGGCGTGCATGTGTGCGTGAGCGTGTGCGTGAGAGCGCCCGTGTGTGTGTGTGTGTGTGTGTGGTGGGAGGCGTGTGCGTGCATGTGTGTTTGGGTCTGTGACTGCAGCGTTTATTATGATCCAGCCTCTTCGTTTGTTTTCTACTTATTTAGCGCATGATACACTTTTATGGGACCCAACTCGCCTCTCTGCGGCTTTAGGCAACAGGCAGAGCTATAGTTTTAAATAGAAGAAGCGGTGTGTGATGTGCATATTGAAGCATTGAGGACGTCGCGATGGATGAGGCAAAACTTATTGAAAGCAATTGGAAAAAGGGGAGAGAGAAAAGAACTCCAACATATCCAGTGTTGTGAGATCTGTCTCTCATAAGTGCAGCTCTGTGTGTGTCTGTCTGTCTGTCTGTCTGTCTGTCTGTCTGTCTGTCTGTCTGTCTGTCTGTCTGGGAGCGCGCGGCGGTGAGGAGAGAGCGCCTCGCAGGTAGACGGGACAGAGCGAGAGAAAAAAGAGCGAGGTGTATGTAAAGATTAGCGTATTAACATTACGCGAAAAATAAATGGTAGATTTACGATCAGGAAACAATTATTTAAATTAATACATAAAAAACATTACACACGTTTGTTAATAATCATTGTCATTAACAAATACTTATAACCAAGGACTACAGCATATATCAATACATGTTTAACAATGTTGTAAATATATTATTCCATTGCATTTTCAATGAAAAACGGACCCGACACGCGTCGACGGACGGAACAAATAGGATTGTTTCTATTTCGTCCGTCCACGTCTTTTGCACCCTCCGTTGACGGAATAGGTCCGACGTACGTTGGACGGACGCATGCGGAGGCAGTGGAGCCACTTCCATTCACTCTCATGGAGATAACGGAGACGGGGATGAAACGGACATGTTTGGACGGATCCGTCGTCCGTTTTACGCACCCGGTGGAGTCGGGGCCAGTCCGAAATTTTCGGATGCGTATTTTGAATGCGTCATCCGAAAACATTTGTTACGCACAATAACCTTGCACACTGCATCCGATGCGTTTTTATTATTATATTCGTAACGAAATTTCGCTATCTGTGAGAGAAGATGGAGTCATCAAGCAGTGAGGAGGATTTTGTGTTGCTGTCAGTGCTTGAAAAAAGAAAGAAAAGAAAAAGGCGATACTGGGTCCACCCCATCCTCAGAAGTCGGGCAGAACGGGGAGAATACCACCTTCTTACAGATCTGCGTGGTTATCCTGACAGATTTAAAAGTACATTTAGAATGTCTGTAGCACAGTTTGATGCGCTGCTGACAACACTTGCGCCGCACATCAGAAAGAAGACCACACATTTCCGTGATCCGATTGGCCCTGAACAGCGACTTGCAGTGTGTCTTAGGTAAGCACGCACACACACACGAATACACACACACACACGGATACACGAAAACACACACATGGACATGCACACACAGACACACACACACACACACACGCGGACACACGAACACACACATGGACATACGAACACACACGGACAAGCACACACAGACACACACACACGGACATACGAACACACACGGACAAGCACACATATACACACACACGGACAAGCACACAGAGACACACACACGGACACGCACACACAGA
This sequence comes from Knipowitschia caucasica, assembly GCA_964034765.1. Lineage (NCBI taxonomy): Eukaryota > Metazoa > Chordata > Actinopteri > Gobiiformes > Gobiidae > Knipowitschia > Knipowitschia caucasica. The sequence continues at coordinate 2,240,465 of OZ035828.1, forward strand.
CACACACACGGACACGCACACACACACACACGGACTTTATACTATAGGGCCCACAGATAAAACAAATACATCAGATAAATAAATCACACTGTTCTCACTGAGGCAAGGCCAAGTGTAGGTCTTGCTTTAAATAACATTAAAATAATCCATAATCCAATGTATTTCCCTGCTGCAAACATACACATCTTTGTTTTATTAGAAAATTCACTAACTATAACTTTCTTTATACACTTTGATTTTAGATATCTCTGCACAGGCGACTCTTTCACCACCGTCGCCAATAGCTGCAGGCTGGGCATCACCACTGTGGGGAAGATAGTGAGGGAGACCTGTGACCAAATCTGGAGGCAATTCCAGCCAGTCTACCTGCCCACACCAACAGCAGACACCTGGAAGACCACAGCAAAGAGGAAGTCTATTCTTATTTTACTTTGAGCATTGGATTGTTCATAATTAATAATGTTTAGTGTTTTTATTTTGTTTAATTTTAGTATCCTCTTAACTCATGCCCTCAGGACTAATCAATTAATTAATAAACACTTATTTTTTTGTAGGTTCAATGAAAAATGGAACTTTCCCAATTGCTTTGGTGCCTTGGATGGGAAGCATGTGCAGATTGAGGCCCCTGCAAACTCAGGCTCCCTCTTCTATAATTACAAAGGGACCTTCTCCATAGTCCTCCTGGCGTTAGTGGACGCGGATTACCGTTTCCTCGCCATTGATGTGGGGAGCTATGGTGGGAACAGTGATGGGGGCATATTTGCAGACTCTGCTCTGGGACGAGCCCTGCAGCGTGGGACACTGCATGTTCCTCCTCCAGCGGAGCTCCCGTCTGCACCTGAACTGGGGAAGGTCAACCATGTGATCGTGGCAGACGAGGCTTTTCCCATGAAGCCGTACCTTCTCCGTCCGTACCCTGGAAGGCGTCTTGAAGAAGACAAACGCATCTTCAACCTCCGCTTGTCCAGAGCGCGCCGGATCTCAGAGAATGTGTTTGGGATCATGGTCCAGCGCTTCAGGGTTTATAAAAAACCGATGGAGGTGAACCCTGACCTGGTGGACAGTGTGGTGAAAGCAACCTGTGTGTTGCACAACTACCTGCGCCACGGAGCATTGGACCAAGCCCTCCAGGAGGAGCATCAGGGCGGCAGTGAGGAAGACAACTCTGCAACTGCAGGGAACAACAACCCCTGTCTGCTGGACCTCCAGAGGCCAAGGGGAAACCGGGCATCTGCAGAGGCTCTGGGCATTCGTGACACCCTTAAAAAGTATTTCACCTCACCTGCTGGCGAGCTACCATGGCAGTATAGCCGTGTGCGCCGTGGACTCCATGGAAATCCATTATAGAACAGTAATTAAAACTAGATCAGCATTGTTATACATTTAAAATAAAAAGAAAAAAACAAATCCATTTGTTTCTCTTTTAATTTGCATTTTCATTTAAAACAGTACAATCGTGAAACAACATTCATAAAATACAGTAATCAATAAATAATTCTTTACTATCACATTACCATGGACAGAAGACGCCATCCCCCTGTGGACTCACCCCCCTGCAGGAGAATCAGAAGAACTGGTGCAAATATTATTATTTACATAAATATATACAGTCATTACAATAAATAATTAAACCATTAAAAAAATCACAGGTGAAAGAAGTTTGGTTCCTGCTGATAGAGGGTATCAAAGGCAACGTGATGTACAAGTTCCTGCATTCTGATCTTGAGATAGGAGAGTTTTTGTGGGGTGAGTCTCCTCAAAGCGGGAGCCAAGCTAGAGAGAAAACAGGCCACCGCGATGCTGCCGCTCTCTCTCCCTCTCCTCTTCTCTCACTTTCTCTCTCTCTTCTTTCCACTGAAGGTACCTCCCAATGCTGTCTTCACTATCTACTCTCTTCTTGCGCTTGGCACCGCTGCTACTGGAAGAAGCTGAGCCTGAGCTGTTCTCCATCTCTGGAACTCCCTCTTCATCGCTGGCCCTCACTATTTCAGTGCTGACCTCTCCCTCAATTTCTTCCTCCTCCTCTTCCTCCATCTCAATATTACTATCTGACCTGGTGAAAAGTAACTTGTGTAATGAAATTATACTGTATATTGAACTGCTCTTTGCTATTCTATTTTACAGTAGATGATACCTTCTCTTTGTTGTGGAAGATTGAAGGAAAGCCATTACGTCCATATACTTCCACTTCTTCTTCTTAATGGCAGCTTGTCCACTCCTGCCCTGTCCATCTCTTTTGTTGCGGACGTAGGTATCTCGCAGGTTCCACCACATTTTCTTCACTGCTTCGACTAATACAAAACAAGACACATTTGTTAAAAGTGGCAATGTATGTGTGGTCTATGGTATCACTCTAATCAATGTATGAAGTGAATTATAAGATATATTTATTATTAATGATTATTTTGATATCCTGGACAGAATTTAGAATTATGTAAAGAAGTTATAGTATTGTAGTCAGCCAGCAACCATGTTTAATCACATCGTACAATTATTATAGTCAATGGATAACATTAGCACAGGGCAAACTAATATAAACTAATAATACAGCACAAAGCACATATGTTAAAAGTAGGCACGTAGGTGGCCTACGTTATTATTCTATTTATTGATAGTACGTGAGTAAACTCATTTCCAAGAGATGGGTGAACTTTGCAATGAGTTTGCTTTGCTTTATAAGCCACTTATGTGACCCGTCGGGCCCACTGACCTTTTAGCCAAGTGAAACCCAGCCCCTCATTAATCAGTGAGGGGGGGGGGCAACACAGAATATACCTCCATGAATCTCTATATTCACCACTAAAGCCTTGAAGTACCTAATGTAATCATTCATTCGCTGGCTAGCTTGGCTGCCGGCTGCTAGTTTTCCACGCTAGCGCTAACATGATAATAGCTGTTTTTAGCTGCCTATAAACCAATACATACCGTCCCCGATTCCAAGCTGCTCCGCGATCTCCTGCCATATTTTGTCCTTTAGCTCAGCATCTTTATAATCACTGCTTTCTTTATCATAAAGTGGCTTTTGCTGGGAGACCAAATGAATGAGCCGCTCCGATGCCATGTTTACCTACGGCGGCTCGCTATGGACAACAACCCTCAAAAGGCGCATGACCGGCATATGACGGAACGAAAATTCGTAAAAAAACGAAGCTGTTCCGAAAAATTGAATGTCGGACGAATATTTCGGAGTCGGTGTGCAAGCGTAATTGACATAGCGTGGGTTAGTTTTTTTTTTTTCGTGCGACAATTTCGCACGAAAAAAACGGACGAAGAACGGACCCAGTGTGCAAGCGCCTTTATACGGAATTATTATTATTATTATTAGTCATATTATTACTATTAACTTTATCCTTAATTAGTTAAGTCAATGTATCTGTTTTGTGTAGTCTTGTTTACCCCCTTTAGTTAATAGTTGGTCTGATCATCCAGCTTAAATGTTCCCCTGGTGTGTCTTGTGTTAGGTCAGTGTTTGTCATGTTCAGTTGTACATTTGATTTTGGCCTCATTTATTTGTATTGTTTGGCTCATTTTTTGGCTAATTAAAAAGCCTTAGTAATTAAACAGTTTGTGTGTTTCCTGCTACACCATCGGTCCCTTACAGGGACCATGAGAGAATTAGAAACCACAGGCTACAGAAGTATCTATAGAAGGATAAATAACAAACGTTATGAAAGACCCGCCCTCTCCACTCCTGACCCAAACTCTCTGCTCTTATTGGACGAGCAGAATCACCAGAATGATCGACAGTTGGGAGGACCAATAGTCTTGATGATCCACCGGGAAGTAGAAAGTCCTCCTTTTTACCTCAAAGTGAGAAGTACAGTGTAAAATACATTTAGTGAAATATACTTAAGCAGCGCCTTTAAAACCCACAAACATCAGCAGCACAAATACCTGAGTAGACCTACTGTACTTAAGTAACTATACTCTATAGTCTTAGAACACATGAAAGGATCCAGTGGAAAGAGAACGTCATTATGTGTGACGTCAGAGGGGCGGGTCCGTCTGTATAAATGTGTATTTGCAAAATGCAAGAAACAAAGCAACACATACCAAACACTATTACGTCACAGCCTTCACAGGGGGCGGGGCCGCACAGTTTTTCACTTCTCAACGCGGAAGCAAAACAATCAAGTCTCTGCAGATCCCGGATCAGAGGATCAGACCAGGTCCAGACTCAGACCAGGTCCAGGATATGACCAGGCCCAGACTCAGACCAGGTCCAGAGACAGCTGTAAGTACCGCGTTACTGCTCTGGTGACATTTATCAGCGTAAATTTAGAATAATAAAGTTTTTAACATAAACATCAGCAGTTACTCTTTGTCCCTTTGTGTCTTTCAGAGACTTCAGCACAAACATGTGGCCGAACCAAGGTAAACGTTTAGTTTGAACACTTTGATGGTGGCAGTGGTCCCTCGGACCATAGCGCCCCCTGCTGCTGGACCATTCTTTTCTCTAGTGCTCTGTGACATCACTGTGTTCCAAAGACCCTCCTCTTGTTTAAAGCAAATGTCTGTGACTCCACAGGAAATGTTCATGTCTGATTTGTCTAGACCAGCCATTCCCAAACTCAGTAACACCGAGGCCCCCTTAAAAATCTGACGGGTCTACGTGGCCCCCCAAAATAATAACCAAGAAGACAACATTAAGAATAGGCTCTTCTGGTTATTTTATTTTGGGGAAATAGCCTCTGCTACAAACATTGTAATACAAAAATGATTACAGTGGCTTATTCAAGTCAAATAATGAACACAAATATTTTAATATTACAAACAAAACATTATACATTTAACATTAAATAATTATATTATTTTTTAATTTTTTTTATGACCTTCCGCGGCCCCCCTGCAGTACCCTCGCGGCCCACCAGGGGGCCGCGGACCCCACTTTGGGAGACACTGGTCTAAACATACCACCTCTGTCTCTACTGTCTCTGCTGTCTCTGTCCTCTGTCTCTGTCTCTGTCTCTGCCTCTGTCTCTGCCTCTGTCTCTGCCTCTGCCTCTGCCTCTGCCTCTGCCTCTGCCTCTGGCCCTGGCCCCTGCCTCTGTCTCTGTCTCTGTCTCTGTCTCTGCCCCTGCCTCTGTCTCTGCCCCTGCCTCTGTCTCTGTCTCTGCCTCTGTCTCTGCCTCTGTCTCTGCCCCTGTCTCTGTCTCTGCTTCTGTCTCTGCCTCTGTCTCTGTCTCTGCCTCTGTCTCTGTCTCTGTCTCTGTCTCTGTCTCTGTCTCTGCCTCTGTCTCTGTCTCTGTCTCTGTCTCTGTCTCTGTCTCTGCCTCTGCCTCTGTCTCTGCTTCTGTCTCTGTCTCTGTCTCTGCTTCTGTCTCTGTCTCTGTCTCTGTCTCTGCCTCTGTCTCTGCCTCTGTCTCTGTCTCTGTCTCTGTCTCTGCTCTGCTCTGTCTCTGTCTCTGCCTCTGCCTCTGCCTCTGCCTCTGCCTCTGCCTCTGTCTCTGCCTCTGTCTGCCCTGCCTCTGTCTCTGTCTCTGTCTCTGTCTCTGTCTCTGCCTCTGTCTCCCCTGCCTCTGTCTCTGTCTCTGCCTCTGTCTCTGCCTCTGTCTCTGTCTCTGCCTCTGTCTCTGTCTCTGCTTCTGCTCTCTGTCTCTGCCTCTGTCTCTGTCTCTGCCTCTGTCTCTGTCTCTGTCTCTGTCTCTGCTTCTGTCTCTGTCTCTGTCTCTGCCTCTGTCTCTGTCTCTGTCTCTGCTTCTGTCTCTGTCTCTGTCTCTGCTTCTGTCTCTGTCTCTGTCTCTGCCTCTGCCTCTGCCTCTGTCTCTGCTTCTGTCTCTGTCTCTGCCTCTGCCTCTGTCTCTGTCTCTGTCTCTGTCTCTGTCTCTGTCTCTGCCTCTGCCTCTGGCCCTGGCCCCTGCCTCTGTCTCTGTCTCTGTCTCTGTCTCTGTCTCTGCTTCTGTCTCTGTCTCTGCCTCTGTCTCTGCCTCTGTCTCTGCTTCTGTCTCTGTCTCTGCCTCTGTCTCTGCTTCTGTCTCTGTCTCTGCCTCTGCCTCTGTCTCTGTCTCTGCCTCTGTCTCTGTCTCTGTCTCTGTCTCTGCCTCTGTCTCTGTCTCTGCCTCTGTCTCTGTCTCTGTCTCTGCCTCTGTCTCTGCCTCTGTCTCTGCCTCTGTCTCTGTCTGTCTCTGCTTCTGTCTCTGTCTCTGTCTCTGCCTCTGTCTCTGTCTCTGCCTCTGTCTCTGTCTCTGCCTCTGTCTCTGCCTCTGTCTCTGTCTCTGTCTCTGCTTCTGTCTCTGTCTCTGTCTCTGTCTCTGCTTCTGTCTCTGCCTCTGTCTCTGTCTCTGTCTCTGCTTCTGTCTCTGTCTCTGTCTCTGCCTCTGTCTCTGTCTCTGCTTCTGTCTCTGTCTCTGTCTCTGCTTCTGTCTCTGTCTCTGTCTCTGCCTCTGTCTCTGTCTCTGCTTCTGTCTCTGTCTCTGTCTCTGCTTCTGTCTCTGTCTCTGCTGTCTCTGTCTCTGCCTCTGTCTCTGTCTCTGTCTCTGTCTCTGTCTCTGTCTCTGTCTCTGTCTCTGTCTCTGTCTCTGCTTCTGTCTCTGTCTCTGTCTCTGCCTCTGTCTCTGTCTCTGTCTCTGCCTCTCTGTCTCTGCCTCTGTCTCTGTCTCTGTCTCTGTCTCTGTCTCTGCCTCTCTGCCTCTGTCTCTGCCTCTGCCTCTGCCTCTGTCTCTGTCTCTGTCTCTGCCTCTGCCTCTGCCTCTGTCTCTGTCTCTGCCTCTGTCTCTGCTTCTGTCTCTGTCTCTGTCTCTGCTTCTGTCTCTGTCTCTGCTTCTGTCTCTGCTTCTGTCTCTGTCTCTGCTTCTGCCTCTGTCTCTGTCTCTGTCTCTGCCTCTGCCTCTGTCTCTGCTTCTGTCTCTGTCTCTGCCTCTGCCTCTGCCTCTGGCCCTGGCCCCTGCCTCTGTCTCTGTCTCTGTCTCTGTCTCTGCCTCTGTCTCTGTCTCTGCTTCTGTCTCTGTCTCTGCCCCTGCCTCTGTCTCTGCCTCTGTCTCTGTCTCTGTCTCTGTCTCTGCTTCTGTCTCTGTCTCTGCCTCTGTCTCTGCTTCTGTCTCTGTCTCTGCTTCTGTCTCTGTCTCTGTCTCTGCTTCTGTCTCTGTCTCTGTCTCTGCCTCTGCCTCTGGCCCTGGCCCCGGCCCCTGGCTCTGTCTCTGCCTCTGTCTCTGTCTCTGTCTCTGTCTCTGTCTCTGTCTCTGCCTCTGTCTCTGCCTCTGTCTCTGTCTCTGTCTCTGCCTCTGTCTCTGTCTCTGTCTCTGTCTCTGCTTCTGTCTCTGTCTCTGTCTCTGCTTCTGTCTCTGTCTCTGTCTCTGCTTCTGTCTCTGCCTCTGTCTCTGTCTCTGCTTCTGTCTCTGTCTCTGTCTCTGCTTCTGCCTCTGTCTCTGTCTCTGCCTCTGCCTCTGTCTCTGCTTCTGTCTCTGTCTCTGCCTCTGCCTCTGCCTCTGCCTCTGGCCCTGGCCCCTGCCTCTGTCTCTGTCTCTGTCTCTGCCTCTGTCTCTGCCTCTGTCTCTGTCTCTGTCTCTGCTTCTGTCTCTGTCTCTGTCTCTGCTTCTGCCTCTGTCTCTGTCTCTGCCTCTGCCTCTGTCTCTGCTTCTGTCTCTGCCTCTGCCTCTGCCTCTGCCTCTGGCCCTGGCCCCTGCCTCTGTCTCTGTCTCTGTCTCTGTCTCTGTCTCTGCCTCTGTCTCTGTCTCTGTCTCTGTCTCTGCTTCTGTCTCTGTCTCTGTCTCTGCCTCTGCCTCTGTCTCTGCCTCTGTCTCTGCCTCTGTCTCTGTCTCTGTCTCTGCTTCTGTCTCTGTCTCTGCCTCTGTCTCTGCTTCTGTCTCTGTCTCTGTCTCTGTCTCTGCTTCTGTCTCTGTCTCTGTCTCTGTCTCTGTCTCTGCCTCTGTCTCTGCTTCTGTCTCTGTCTCTGCCTCTGTCTCTGTCTCTGCCTCTGCCTCTGGCCCTGGCCCCGGCCCCTGGCTCTGTCTCTGCCTCTGTCTCTGTCTCTGTCTCTGCTTCTGTCTCTGTCTCTGTCTCTGCCTCTGTCTCTGTCTCTGTCTCTGCCTCTGTCTCTGTCTCTGTCTCTGTCTCTGCTTCTGTCTCTGTCTCTGTCTCTGCTTCTGTCTCTGTCTCTGTCTCTGCTTCTGTCTCTGTCTCTGCCTCTGTCTCTGTCTCTGCTCTCTGTCTCTGTCTCTGTCTCTGTCTCTGCTCTGTCTCTCTCTCTGTCTCTGCTTCTCGTCTCTGCCTCTGCCTCTGCCTCTGGCCCCGGCCCCTGCTCTGTCTCTGTCTCTGCCTCTGTCTCTGTCTCTGTCTCTGCCCTGCCCTGCCTCTGTCTCTGTCTCTGCTCTGTCTCTGTCTCTGTCTCTGCCTCTGTCTCTGTCTCTGTCTCTGTCTCTGCCTCTGTCTCTGCCTCTGCTTCTCTGCCTCTGTCTCTGCCTCTGTCTCTGCTTCTGTCTCTGCTCTGTCTCTGTCTCTGTCTCTGCTTCTGTCTCTGTCTCTGTCTCTGCTTCTGTCTCTGTCTCTGTCTCTGTCTCTGCTTCTGTCTCTGTCTCTGTCTCTGCCTCTGCCTCTGCCTCTGGCCCTGGCCCCGGCCCCTGGCTCTGTCTCTGCCTCTGTCTCTGTCTCTGCCTCTGTCTCTGTCTCTGCTTCTGTCTCTGTCTCTGCCTCTGTCTCTGCCTCTGTCTCTGTCTCTCTCTGTCTCTGTCTCTGTCTCTGTCTCTGTCTCTGTCTCTGCTTCTGTCTCTGTCTCTGCCTCTGCCTCTGCCTCTGCCTCTGTCTCTGTCTCTGCCTCTGCCTCTGTCTCTGTCTCTGTCTCTGCCTCTGCCTCTGTCTCTGTCTCTGTCTCTGTCTCTGTCTCTGCCTCTGCCTCTGTCTCTGTCTCTGCCTCTGCCTCTGCCTCTGCCTCTGCCTCTGCCTCTGTCTCTGCCTCTGGCCCTGGCCCCGGCCCCTGGCTCTGTCTCTGTGGGTTAGTTAATATAAGGATCATATTCACACAATGATCTACATTTGGACCTTTTAAGTTCAACACCTGCCTCCAGCTCACATTCATCCAATGATTCTGTTATTATGTATATATTATACTATATTATATTTCTAAAATGACATAATGTGATGTTTTTCTCACAGGTCCAGGATGTCCCCCGAACCCTGCCTTCCCCCCCGGGTATAACCCTGCCTACCCCCCCACTGCTCCAGGGGCCTACCCCCCCACTGCTCCAGGGGCCTACCCCCCCACTGCTCCAGGGGCCTTCCCACAGCCGGGTTACTCAGCTCAGTACCCTGCAGGGATGACCCCCAATCTGTTCCCTGCAGCCATGCCTTACGGGGCCCCTGGGGGCCTCTTTCCTGCAGGTCCAGGCGGATGTGTCCCCCCTGGATCCTACCCACACTCCCCCAAAGGGCCTCACAAGGGCCACAAAGACCACAAGGGCCACAAAGACAAGGGCCACAAAGACCACAAGGGCCACAAAGACCACAAGGGCCATCACAGTGGGGGGGGGTTCCCCATGGGGGGCATGGGGTATCCCGTGGGTGGAGGGGGGTTTCCAATGGGGTTTGCAGCAGGAGGAATAGGACACAAAGGCCAAAAGAAGTTGAAGAAGTTGAAGAAGATGAAGAAGGGACACGGACACAAACACGGAGGAAAGGTGATGTCACATAACGCTTCAGACCTTAACATGCAGCAGGGTTCTGTCATCAGTCACACAGCAGCAGGGTTCTGTCATCAGTCACACAGCAGCAGGGTTCTGTCATCAGTCACACAGCAGCAGGGTTCTGTCATCAGTCACACAGCAGCAGGGTTCTGTCATCAGTCACACAGCAGCAGGGTTCTGTCATCAGTCACACAGCAGCAGGGTTCTGTCATCAGTCACACAGCAGCAGGGTTCTGTCATCAGTCACACAGCAGCAGGGTTCTGTCATCAGTCACACAGCAGCAGGGTTCTGTCATCAGTCACACAGCAGCAGGGTTCTGTCATCAGTCACACAGCAGCAGGGTTCTGTCATCAGTCACACAGCAGCAGGGTTCTGTCATCAGTCACACAGCAGCAGGGTTCTGTCATCAGTCACACAGCAGCAGGGTTCTGTCATCAGTCACACAGCCGCAGGGTTCTGTCATCAGTCACACAGCAGCAGGGTTCTGTCATCAGTCACACAGCAGCAGGGTTCTGTCATCAGTCACACAGCAGCAGGGTTCTGTCATCAGTCACACAGCAGCAGGGTTCTCTCATCAGTCACACAGCAGCAGGGTTCTGTCATCAGTCACACAGCAGCAGGGTTCTCTCATCAGTCACACAGCAGCAGGGTTCTGTCATCAGTCACACAGCAGCAGGGTTCTGTCATCAGTCACACAGCAGCAGGGTTCTGTCATCAGTCACACAGCAGCAGGGTTCTGTCATCAGTCACACAGCAGCAGGGTTCTGTCATCAGTCACACAGCAGCAGGGTTCTGTCATCAGTCACACAGCAGCAGGGTTCTGTCATCAGTCACACAGCAGCAGGGTTCTGTCATCAGTCACACAGCAGCAGGGTTCTGTCATCAGTCACACAGCAGCAGGGTTCTGTCATCAGTCACACAGCAGCAGGGTTCTGTCATCAGTCACACAGCAGCAGGGTTCTGTCATCAGTCACACAGCAGCAGGGTTCTGTCATCAGTCACACAGCAGCAGGGTTCTGTCATCAGTCACACAGCAGCAGGGTTCTGTCATCAGTCACACAGCAGCAGGGTTCTGTCATCAGTCACACAGCAGCAGGGTTCTGTCATCAGTCACACAGCAGCAGGGTTCTGTCATCAGTCACACAGCAGCAGGGTTCTGTCATCAGTCACACAGCTGTATTTTCAGAGCTAACTCCTCCCTCTGGTGGTAGCAGGGGGTAGTGCAGGCGATAGCATCATTTCCCCTCGATGCTTGATCCACTGCATATTTTCTACTGGACAAATTATTTCACATTTTCACACAAGTAAATGTCTCATTATCGTGTTTAATTGATTTCATACATTTAATTCACTTTGTTTTGTTGCAGTCCTCGAGCAGCAGCAGCAGCAGCAGCAGCAGCAGCAGCAGTGACTGAGATCCTCCTTCTCCAGGCTTTATGAAAGAATACTGCTGTTACTACACTGTTACTACACTGTTACTACTGTTACTACACTGTTACTACTGTTACTACACTGTTACTACTGTTACTACACTGTTACTACACTGTTACTACACTGTTACTACACTGTTACTACTGTTACTACACTGTTACTACACTGTAGCCTTGTTGCAGGGTCAGATATCGACCAATGCTGTGTATTCACTTGTTCATGCCTTTATACTAATGTGAAATAACACCTACAAGTAAAACACATTAATTTGTAGTAGTTGAGTTAAATGCTTCTGGACGTACACAAGAATAACATGTAATAACATGTGATAATATGTAATAACATGTAATAACATGTAATAATATGTAATAACATCTAATAACATGTAATAACATGTAATAACATGTAATAACATGTAATAACATGTAATAACATGTTATTACATGTAATAACATGTAATAACATGTAATAATATGTAATAATATGTAATAATATGTAATAACAAGTTATAAAATGTAAGGATTTCAAGAGCGAACACAAGTCCTTGTATAGCTTTTTTTAATAAACTTTAGGACTTTGACTTTGAACTTTGATATTTGTATACAGTATATTAAACATATATATATATATATATATATATATATTTGAAACAATCTTAGACAGCCCTTTATATATGACTCTGTAATGGGCATCATGTGTTTTACATTATATAAGAAATAGTTCCCAAAGGTTTTGCTGTGACGTGGCTAGACAGTTATGCTAGCTACAACTAGGCTACTAACAGTTAGGCTAGCTACAGCTAGGCTACTAACAGCTAGGCTACTAACAGCTAGGCTAGCAACAGCTAGGCTAGTAACAGTTAGGCTAGCTACAGCTAGGCTAGTAACAGTTAGGCTAGTAACAGCTAGGCTAGTAACAGTTAGGCCAGTAACAGTTAGGCTAGTAACAGCTAGGCTAGCTACAGCTAGGCTAGTAACAGTTAGGCTAGTAACAGCTAGGCTAGCTACAGCTAGGCTAGTAACAGCTAGGCTAGCTACAGCTAGGCTAGTAACAGTTAGGCTAGTAACAGCTAGGCTAGCTACAGCTAGGCTAGTAACAGCTTGGATAGTAACAGCTAGGCTAGCTACAGCTAGGCTAGTAACAGCTAGGCTAGTAACTGTTAGGCTAGTAACAGCTTGGATAGTAACAGCTAGGCTAGCTACAGCTAGGCTAGTAACAGCTAGGCTAGTAACAGCTAGGCTAGCTACAGCTAGGCTAGTAACAGCTAGGCTAGCTACAGCTAGGCTAGTAACAGTTAGGCTAGTAACTGTTAGGCTAGCTACAGCTAGGCTAGTAACAGCTTGGATAGTAACAGCTAGGCTAGCTACAGCTAGGCTAGTAACAGCTAGGCTAGCTACAGCTAGGCTAGTAACAGCTAGGCTAGTGACAGTTAGGCTAGTAACAGCTTGGATAGTAACAGCTAGGCTAGCTACAGCTAGGCTAGTAACAGCTAGGCTAGTAACAGCTAGGCTAGCTACAGCTAGGCTAGTAACAGCTAGGCTAGTAACAGTTAGGCTAGTAACAGTTAGGCTAGTAACTGTTAGGCTAGCTACAGCTAGGCTAGTAACAGCTTGGATAGTAACAGCTAGGCTAGCTACAGCTAGGCTAGTAACAGCTAGGCTAGTAACAGTTAGGCTAGTAACAGCTTGGATAGTAACAGCTAGGCTAGTAACAGCTAGGCTAGTAACAGCTAGGCTAGCTACAGCTAGGCTAGTAACAGCTAGGCTAGCTACAGCTAGGCTAGTAACAGCTAGGCTAGTAACAGCTAGGCTAGCTACAGCTAGGCTAGTAACAGCTAGGCTAGCTACAGCTAGGCTAGTAACAGTTAGGCTAGTAACTGTTAGGCTAGTAACAGTTAGGCTAGTAACAGCTTGGATAGTAACAGCTAGGCTAGTAACAGCTAGTCTAGTAACAGTTAGGCTAGTAACAGCTAGGCTAGTAACAGCTAGGCTGTATTGGTATTTTTCTGAAATGATTGAAGGCTGCAGCAACAATCTGCGTGTTCTGTTTTCAACGGTTAATAGATTAACAAACCCCCCTGTTCAAATGCCATTAGAGCTAACTTCCAAACGTAAATGTAATGAGTTTGCAAATTTTTTCAATGACAAGGTTCAAGGCATCAAAAACGCCATTGTCTCCAATCCACAGATAACCATCCAACAGCCAAAAAGGCTCTTTGAGCTAACTCACTTTGCACCTGTAAATGATCAAACTGTCCAAGAGATAATCTCCAGTTTGAGCTCCTCCACATGCAGCCTGGATGTACTACCCACTAGATTTCTGAAGTCTGTTCTGAGCAGTCTGTTACCTTCACTCACACAGATAGTAAACATGTCCCTTCATTCTGGAATATTCCCAAAGGCCCTGAAAACTGCAGTCATCAGGCCCCTGCTAAAAAAGAGCAGTCTCGATGCTACGGTACTTAACAACTATCGTCCCATCTCAAATCTGCCATTTATGGGGAAAGTCCTTGAGAAAGTTGTCTACCTACAGCTTACTAGATTTCTTATAATCAACAACTCATTTGATATGTTTCAGTCCGGCTTTAGACCCCACCACAGCACTGAGACTGCTCTCGTTAAGGTTACAAACGATATCCGGCTGAACACTGACGCAGGCAAAGTCTCAATCTTAATCCTGTTAGATCTAAGTGCTGCCTTTGACACCGTCGACCATGAGATCCTCTTACAGAGACTAGAGGACTGGGTTGGCGTCGCTGGCACCGCCCTAAGTTGGTTTAGGTCTTACCTTGAAGACAGAAAGTACTTTGTGGAGATTGGAAACTGTGTCTCAGATCATATGGCCCTGACCTGTGGAGTCCCACAGGGGTCGATCCTGGGACCTCTTCTGTTCAATCTCTACATGCTGCCGTTAGGTCAGTTAATACGCAGAAACAAAGTTTCCTATCATAACTATGCAGACGACACTCAGATCTATGTCTCACTGACTGCAGGAGAACATGGACCAGTGGACTCACTCCTTCACTGTATCCAACAGATCAGTGAGTGGATGCAAAACAACTTCCTTCAGCTAAACGCAGACAAAACTGAAATGATTGTCTTTGGTCCCCAGAAACAAAGAGAGAGCGTCATCTGTCACCTACAGTCTCTCTCCCTAAAACCTTCAAACAAGGTCAGAAATCTAGGGGTAATACTGGACTCAGACTTAAATTTTAATAGCCACATCAAATCAGTAACATCAGCAGCTTTTTACCATCTAAAAAACATTGCCAGGATCAAAAACATAGTGTCTAAAGCAGACCTGGAGATTCTTATCCATGCATTTGTCTCCAGTAGGTTAGACTACTGCAATGGCCTGCTCACAGGTCTGTCCAAACAGGCTGTAAAACAGCTGCAGTACATTCAAAATGCAGCAGCTCCAGTCCTGACTAGAACCAGGAAGTACGACCATATTAGTCCTGACTAGAACCAGGAAGTACGACCACATTAGTCCTGACTAGAACCAGGAAGTACGACCATATTAGTCCTGACTAGAACCAGGAAGTACGACCACATTAGTCCTGACTAGAACCAGGAAGTACGACCACATTAGTCCTGACTAGAACCAGGAAGTACGACCACATTAGTCCTGACTAGAAACAGGAAGTACGACCTCATTAGTCCTGACTAGAACCAGGAAGTACGACCATATTAGTCCTGACTAGAACCAGGAAGTACGACCACATTAGTCCTGACTAGAACCAGGAAGTACGACCATATTAGTCCTGACTAGAACCAGGAAGTATGACCACATTAGTCCTGACTAGAACCAGGAAGTACGACCACATTAGTCCTGACTAGAACCAGGAAGTACGACCACATTAGTCCTGACTAGAACCAGGAAGTACGACCACATTAGTCCTGACTAGAACCAGGAAGTACGACCATATTAGTCCTGACTAGAACCAGGAAGTACGACCACATTAGTCCTGACTAGAACCAGGAAGTACGACCATATTAGTCCTGACTAGAACCAGGAAGTACGACCACATTAGTCCTGACTAGAACCAGGAAGTACGACCACATTAGTCCTGACTAGAACCAGGAAGTAGGACCACATTAGTCCAGTCCTCAGGTCTCTGCACTGGCTTCCTGTGGCTCAGAGAATAGACTTTAAAACAGCTCTGCTTGTTACAAGTCTCTCCATGGCCTCGCACCAAAATATATTAGTGACATGTTAGTCCCATATGAACCAGCCCGGACTCTGAGGAGCACAGGGACTGGCCTCCTGCTGGGACTCTGAGGAGCACAGGGACTGGACTCCTGCTGGGACTCTGAGGAGCACAGGGACTGGACTCCTGCTGGGACTCTGAGGAGCACAGGGATTGGACTCCTGCTGGGACTCTGAGGAGCACAGGGACTGGCCTCCTGCTGGGACTCTGAGGAGCACAGGGACTGGACTCCTGCTGGGACTCTGAGGAGCACAGGGACTGGACTCCTGCTGGGACTCTGAGGAGCACAGGGACTGGCCTCCTGCTGGGACTCTGAGGAGTACAGGGACTGGACTCCTGCTGGGACTCTGAGGGGCACAGGGACTGGCCTCCTGCTGGGACTCTGAGGAGCACAGGGATTGGACTCCTGCTGGGACTCTGAGGAGCACAGGGACTGGCCTCCTGCTGGGACTCTGAGGAGCACAGGGACTGGACTCCTGCTGGGACTCTGAGGAGCACAGGGACTGGACTCCTGTTAGTGCCCAGAGTGCGTTCATGATATTAGTGTACTCCTGTATACGCTCTTTAAAAGAACTTTCCGAGCCTCAAACATGAGGAGACATTATGGACTATTTTACAACTGTTTTAAGAACATGATGTTGTAAACGATTGTGACATTAGGAGATAATTACAACAACTAAAAATGTGAAAACATGATATGAAATAGTCTGTGTGTATGTATATATAAAAATTCCACTCACCTTTGGCCCTCCGTGGGCGGTTATCCCTCTCTATCCGAGGGCAGTTATCCCTCTCTATCCGTGGGCGGTTATCCCTCTCTATCCGTGGGCGGTTATCTCTCTCTATCTGTGGGCGGCTATCCCTCTCTATCCGTGGGCGGTTATCCCTCTCTATCCGTGGGCGGTTATCCCTCTCTATCCGTGGGCGGTTATCCCTCTCTATCCGTGGGCGGTTATCCCTCTCTATCCGTGGGCGGTTATCCCTCTCTATCCGTGGGCGGTTATCCCTCTCTATCCGTGGGCGGTTATCCCTCTCTATCCGAGGGCGGTTATCCCTCTCTATCTGTGGGTGGTGTTAGGATTTAGCAGACAGAGACGGATCGTGGTGTGCCAAACTCTGGAAGTTTATTTAAGTTTCTCTCAAGTTCCACTGGTTTCCTCTGTTTCTTCCTCTCAGACAGAATAAAGGCAGTACACAGTTTATATAGTCATTGTCACGTCACACATCGAAAGACATACGTGTCACAAAGAGACAGTCACATCATAGTCATAACATGGAGTCCTTGTAGAGTCCTTGTACAGTCCTGCACGTAGGCCATATTGCTATCTAATACTAATACCCTCCCCTTTGATCACATAATCACATGTGATCACTCAAATCGATCAATCAATAAAGTGGAAAAAGAAAAAAATTCCCAAAAAAAAAACTTTAAAAAATTATTAAAAACAAAGAAAATGTATGCATTAAACTCATAATCATCAAATCAATATCAGTGGATTTTATCCTCTATCCTGGGAAAAAATAAAAAACAAAAATAAAGTAAATAAACAAACAAAAAACAAATAAAAAATAAAAACAAACAAAAATAAAAACAAACAAAAACTATTGGACACACAAGAACTCAGCAGATTCAGTCAAAACACAGACAAAAACGAGCTGAGTCTCAAATTTGAAGCTAATTTCACTTTTATTACTCTATACTTTTATTCTAATGCTAATTGTTTACACTTCACTTATTTCACTGTATTATTTTCACTTTTTAATCTTAGACTGTGTACTTTACTTTCACTATTCACTATAGTTTAAAACTATTCTAATCTATTTACAAATATGTTTGTATATTTGCTTCTATTGAGCCATATTCTTAAACATACATTTTAATCTAATCATATTATCAGTGGGATTTTGTTCTATCTCTATTCTACATTCTCAGGAATAAAACTGTGAACACAGTAAGGCAAATGGTCAACATTTACACTTCTATAGTGGTCAGTGATTTATTACTTTTTATTATCTAAAGATATTATTGTCAGGCATTTGGGATGAATGTACATCATTAATCAAATTAGTATTATCCTAATAGTAGCTAATTAGGTTTGGGGTTGGGGTCAGTTATTCTACAATGGTGTTTGTGCTGGAAACTTCTCAATATCTAAATATCTACTATTGTGTTTTTGTGCTATACACAAATACATCAAAATGCTTTTAAATGCTTTTGAATCTCTGTTGGTTGTAATCTATCTCATTAATCTAGGCATTAATCTAGACTACACTCATATGGACTTTTTGCATTGTCAACATTCACTCATGTTTGAACACAAGTGAATTTGGCAGTATCTAATAAAACTGTACATAAACTGTAATTAACTTTATCTACTTCTGAAGTAAATGTTTGTGAAATGGTCCCTTTACCATTTGATATTAGCACTGGCTAAGAATATTCTCTATTTTTGAAAGCATCCATGGTTGATGCATTTATCTATTCCTATTTCCTCTATTTTTTAACTCAAAAGCTCGGCTGCAGCTTGAGCAAAGGCATATTTCTAATTTGTGACTTCTGTCACTTTTAATATCTCTAAAATACTCTGATTCTAATATTATAGCTGATCTATCAAAAGGATAACATTGTAGGGTACTATTTTAACTCTTATGTGGAAATGTGTTTATGAACAACAAAGAAAGGACAATTCTACTTTTTTACTACTATTTAACATCTACTAAAACGCTACAATACTCATACTTTATCATTTTCAAACATTTTAACTGTTGCTCAGTCTCCCAGACTAAAAAAGTCAAAGTTTTTGTCTGTCAGATGTCTGAATACTTTCCATTTATATTGCATTTGGTCACAGGTTCTGGTTGTAGCAAGAGCATCAGCAATAGACGTTTTCATTGGCTGGTTCTTGTTCTGCAAATGGCTGTGTCCAATAGATCATCAGATGTCCAGAAGCTAGGGACAAACAAAAACAAAAGAAAGAATCATGAGTATCTCTCTCATTTAGCACTCATCAATGTATGATTTCAAAAATATAAACATCACTCCCCAGTTTTCTCTCCCAGGTCCTCAGATCCTCAGGTCCTCAGGGTCCTCTGAGGGTGAGTCTCAGTCGTCATCAGGTCAGGTCATCTTGGACATCAGTAGGGTCCAAGCCATAGTTTTGGTCACTCCAGATGCATCAGGATCTCCAGATACAGTCTTTTCAGTTGAAGCACATCAGGTCATTTGCGATGCACTTCTGGTCAATGGTGCAGTGTCTCAGTTCCTGTACACAGCTTGTTATGCAATAGTTACTCTCTATGGTTAAGTCACTTTGATTCTACTTTAACACAATTTCTATTCATGCTGTTGCTAATGTCCCTTAGACAAAAGCAAGCGCAATGATTCAGTTTACTTCTCTAATTTGGGTTTGGGTTTTTATCAGATGTAATCAATGTAATTACTTCACACAGTACAAAATCAAAACATCAAAAGTGTCAGGACAGACGTCAATTAAGTCCATGACAATATAGAATTCAAATGAACATTTCTGGTCCCAAAAAATACTGATTCAAGTGATAGACAATTAAAAATATTTGTTTACATTGGAGTAAACTTTTAAAATGCTTTTTTTTCTCATGTTCTGCTTTTTCATGTATCTATATGTAAATGTGAATGTGTGAGTGTATGAGTGTGTATGTGTGTGTGTGTGTATGAATTTTGGGGTTGTCTCTCCAGACTCCACGAACCACCTGCAGGTCTCAAAGGTCACACTGTGGTGATGTAAACCAACTGGACACACTCTCAACTCCCTCTAGGTCTCTACCTGATGCTCCACCCATCACGTCTCCAGATACCTCTCTTTCATGGCCCCGGTCTCTCTCACACCCACTCAGTTCTGCAGTGGCGTGGGGAGGGGCAAGGAGGTGGCATTTCCCTTTGCTCTTAGCTCTGTGACCTGTGGCTGGGTGGGCTTTGCGCTGTCCAGTGTCCAGCAGTGACCCCTCCCACAGTGTGCCAGAGTCTGAAAAACAATCCTTGAAACAGCCAATTTAAAAAAACAATAGATATCAGTATGCGAATGAGATTGTTTTTCTCTCTGAGGTCAAAACAATTTGAGCGCTCTGGGTTTTCCCAAGCGCTATGTAAATAAAGATTACTTATTCTCTTACTAATGATGACATTTTAAAACCAGAAACTAAAGAAGTTATCAAAACAACAATTATACTCAAAACAAACAACCTTTTAAACTTTAAAACATGTATTATATACTTTTGTACTGTGTGATTAATTATCTATGCGTCCTTGGGTTTCTTGAAAGACGCCATGAAATGAAATTATGAAAAATCTCTATAAAAATGAACATTAATTTGTAAAAACATTTAAAACA
>OZ035828.1:2265087-2292587 GCA_964034765.1 Knipowitschia caucasica
ATTGTTTAGTATAACTCACATACGTGTTATAATCTATCACACGTGTTTTACCTTTAGACACTGCTGTTGTCATGGTGACAGCTGCTGAAAGGATTAGGTTGGCAGTGTGATCCCAGCTCTCACAGATGAATGCTGCAGTTGTATACTTGGGCAAGACACTTATTCGCAGTGTCTCCGTGTCTGCACACACTGTGGGTCTGTGGCCAAGTGGCCCTGAAGGTGGAAAGCACCAACATTTATGATTTACTCTGAGTTACTACAGAAAGTAACAAACACAAATAACATCTGTTTTGTTTCTTTGCAGTCGTCGAGCAGCAGCGACTCTGACTGAACTCACATCACACGGATCCCCATGTTACTACAATACTCACATCACACGGATCCCCATGTCACTACAATACTCACATCACACGGATCCACATGTTACTACAATACTCACAGCACACAGATCCACATGTTACTACAATACTCACAGCACACGGATCCCCATGTTACTACAATACTCACATCACACGGATCCCCATGTTACTACAATACTCACAGCACACGGATCCACATGTTACTACAATATTCACAGTACACGGATCCACATGTTACTACAATACTCACATCACACGGATCCACATGTTACTACAATACTCACAGAACACGGATCCACATGTTACTACAATACTCACAGCACACGGATCCACATGTGTTACTACAATACTCACAGCACACAGATCCACTTGTTACTACAATACTCACAGTACACGGATCCACATGTTACTACAATACTCACATCACACGGATCCACATGTTACTACAATACTCACAGCACACGGATCCACATGTTACTACAATACTCACAGCACACGGATCCACATGTTACTACAATACTCACAGCACACGGATCCACTTGTTACTACAATACTCACAGCACACGGATCCCCACGTTACTACAATACTCACATCACACGGATCCACATGTTACTACAATACTCACAGCACACGGATCCACTTGTTACTACAATACTCACAGCACACGAATCCCCACGTTACTACAATACTCACAGCACACGGATCCCCATGTCACTACAATACTCACAGCACACGGATCCTCATGTCACTACAATACTCTCAGCACACGGATCCACATGTTACTACAATACTCACAGCACACGGATCCTCATGTTACTACAATACTCACATCACACGGATCCCCATGTCACTACAATACTCACATCACACGGATCCACATGTTACTACAATACTCACATCACACGGATCCACATGTTACTACAATACTCACATCACACGGATCCACACGTTACTACAATACTCACATCACACGGATCCACATGTTACTACAATACTCACATCACACGGATCCCCATGTCACTACAATACTCACATCACACGGATCAACATGTTACTACAACACTCACATCACACGGATCCACATGTTACTACAATACTCACAGCACACGGATCCCCATGTCACTACAATACTCACATCACACGGATCCACATGTTACTACAATACTCACAGCACACGGATCCACTTGTTACTACAATACTCACAGCACACGGATCCCCACTTTACTACAATACTCACATCACACGGATCCTCATGTTACTACAATACTCACATCACACAGATCCCCATGTCACTACAATACTCACATCACACGGATCCACATGTTACTACAATACTCACAGCACACGGATCCACATGTTACTACAATACTCACATCACACGGATCCTCATGTTACTACAATACTCACATCACACGGATCCCCACGTTACTACAATACTCACATCACACGGATCCCCACGTTACTACAATACTCACAGCACACGGATCCACATGTTACTACAATACTCACAGCACACGGATCCACATGTTACTACAATACTCACAGCACACGGATCCCCATGTCACTACAATACTCACATCACACGGATCCACATGTTACTACAATACTCATAGCACACGGATCCATTTGTTACTACAATACTCACAGCACACGGATCCCCACGTTACTACAATACTCACATCACACTGATCCACATGTTACTACAATACTCACAGCACACGGATCCCCATGTCACTACAATACTCACAGCACACGGATCCTCATGTTACTACAATACTCACATCACACGGATCCCCATGTCACTACAATACTCACATCACACGGATCCACATGTTACTACAATACTCACATCACACGGATCCACATGTTACTACAATACTCACATCACACGGATCCACACGTTACTACAATACTCACATCACACGGATCCACATGTTACTACAATACTCACATCACACGGATCCCCATGTCACTACAATACTCACATCACACGGATCCACATGTTACTACAATACTCACAGCACACGGATCCCCATGTCACTACAATACTCACAGCACACGGATCCTCATGTTACTACAATACTCACATCACACGGATCCCCATGTCACTACAATACTCACATCACACGGATCCACATGTTACTACAATACTCACAGCACACGGATCCACATGTTACTACAATACTCACATCACACGGATCAACATGTTACTACAATACTCACATCACACGGATCCCCACGTTACTACAATACTCACAGCACACGGATCCCCATGTTACTACAATACTCACATCAGACGGATCCCCATGTTACTACAATACTCACAGCACACGGATCCACACGTTACTACAATACTCATAGCACACGGATCCCCATGTCACTACAATACTCACATCACACGGATCCACATGTTACTACAATACTCACATCACACGGATCCACATGTTACTACAATACTCACATCACACGGATCCACACGTTACTACAATACTCACAGCACACGGATCCCCATGTTACTACAATACTCACATCCGACGGATCCACATGTTACTACAATACTCACATCACACGGATCCACATGTTACTACAATACTCACAGCACACGGATCCACATGTTACTACAATACTCACATCACACGGATCCCCACGTTACTACAATACTCACATCACACGGATCCACATGTTACTACAATACTCACATCACACGGATCCACACGTTACTACAATACTCACAGCACACGGATCCCCACGTTACTACAATACTCACAGCACACGGATCCCCACGTTACTACAAAACTCACAGCACACGGATCCCCACGTTACTACAAAACTCACATCACACGGATCCACATGTTACTACAATACTCACATCACACGGATCCACATGTTACTACAATACTCACATCACACGGATCCTCATGTTACTACAATACTCACAACACACGGATCCACTTGTTACTACAATACTCACATCACACGGATCCACATGTTACTACAATACTCACAGCACACGGATCCCCACGTTACTACAATACTCACATCACAAGGATCCACATGTTACTACAATACTCACAGCACACGGATCCACTTGTTACTACAATACTCACATCACAAGGATCCACATGTTACTACAATACTCACAGCACACGGATCCCCATGTTACTACAATACTCACATTACACGGATCCACATGTTACTACAATACTCACATCACACGGATCCACACGTTACTACAATACTCACAGCACACAGATCCCCATGTTACTACAATACTCACATCACACGGATCCCCATGTTACTACAATACTCACAGCACACGGATCCACACGTTACTACAATACTCACATCACACGGATCCACATGTTACTACAATACTCACATCACACGGATCCCCATGTCACTACAATACTCACATCACACGGATCCACATGTTACTACAATACTCACAGCACACGGATCCCCATGTCACTACAATACTCACAGCACACGGATCCTCATGTTACTACAATACTCACATCACACGGATCCCCATGTCACTACAATACTCACATCACACGGATCCACATGTTACTACAATACTCACAGCACACGGATCCACATGTTACTACAATACTCACATCACACGGATCAACATGTTACTACAATACTCACATCACACGGATCCCCACGTTACTACAATACTCACAGCACACGGATCCCCATGTTACTACAATACTCACATCAGACGGATCCCCATGTTACTACAATACTCACAGCACACGGATCCACACGTTACTACAATACTCATAGCACACGGATCCCCATGTCACTACAATACTCACATCACACGGATCCACATGTTACTACAATACTCACATCACACGGATCCCCATGTTACTACAATACTCACATCACACGGATCCACACGTTACTACAATACTCACAGCACACGGATCCCCATGTTACTACAATACTCACATCCGACGGATCCACATGTTACTACAATACTCACATCACACGGATCCACATGTTACTACAATACTCACAGCACACGGATCCACATGTTACTACAATACTCACATCACACGGATCCCCACGTTACTACAATACTCACATCACACGGATCCACATGTTACTACAATACTCACATCACACGGATCCACACGTTACTACAATACTCACAGCACACGGATCCCCACGTTACTACAATACTCACAGCACACGGATCCCCACGTTACTACAAAACTCACAGCACACGGATCCCCACGTTACTACAAAACTCACATCACACGGATCCACATGTTACTACAATACTCACATCACACGGATCCACATGTTACTACAATACTCACATCACACGGATCCTCATGTTACTACAATACTCACAGCACACGGATCCACTTGTTACTACAATACTCACATCACACGGATCCACATGTTACTACAATACTCACAGCACACGGATCCCCACGTTACTACAATACTCACATCACAAGGATCCACATGTTACTACAATACTCACAGCACACGGATCCACTTGTTACTACAATACTCACATCACAAGGATCCACATGTTACTACAATACTCACAGCACACGGATCCCCATGTTACTACAATACTCACATTACACGGATCCACATGTTACTACAATACTCACATCACACGGATCCACACGTTACTACAATACTCACAGCACACAGATCCCCATGTTACTACAATACTCACATCACACGGATCCCCATGTTACTACAATACTCACAGCACACGGATCCCCATGTTACTACAATACTCACAGCACACGGATCCCCATGTTACTACAATACTCACATCACACGGATCCCCATGTTACTACAATACTCACATCACACGGATCCACACGTTACTACAATACTCACAGCACACGGATCCACATGTTACTACAATACTCACAGCACACGGATCCCCATGTTACTACAATACTCACATCACACGGATCCCCACGTTACTACAATACTCACATCACACGGATCCACATGTTACTACAATACTCACAGCACACGGATCCACATGTTACTACAATACTCACAGCACACGGATCCACATGTTACTACAATACTCACAGCACACGGATCCCCATGTTACTACAATACTCACAGCACACGGATCCACATGTTACTACAATACTCATTTTCCTTTTGTGTCAATAAAAGGCTACATTCCACCTCTTTGTTTTATTGCTTTGAATCAATTTGTGGCACCACCTGCAGGCGAAAGCCAGATCCTGTCAGACCTCTGAAGCTAAGCAGGGCAGGGCCTGGTTAGTTCAGTGATGGGAGACTTCTGGGAACAGCAGGTGCCACAGTGGTATGGAGGACCATGGCTGCCAAAACAATAAATATATACAGAAATGAATAATTACATAAATTAAAACAAATTCATGCAATTATGAGAATAAGTGCATTTATTTATTTCTCTATTTATTTATTTCTCTATTTATTAATTTTTGTATTTATTCATACATTTATTTCTCTATTTCAGTATTTATTTCTCTATTTATTTATTTATTTCTGTATTTATTTCCGTATTTCTCTTAATGATATGCAAATCATGGGTGGGCCGTGATGCCTCTGCTGTAAGCTCATTGGTTAATCTTTTTCCTTGCTCCATAGATTGTCCAGCATAGGCGGTCATGTTGAGATCAATGTGTTCTCGCTATAGCCATGTCAGAACGAAAAAATAAAAATAAAAATCTCAAGCATTCTTCCACATGCAACAATTGCATTGTGTGTGTGTGTGTGTTTTTTTATTTTTTTATACAAATAAGTAAATTATCCTTTGCTTTGTGTCGCTGAACCGCCTCCATTTTGGAGTGGTAAACGGTTGCATGTTGGACCTCAAGCATATCTAGTTGGGGACTGCTGTGCTATGTTGCCGCAGTAACAACTAGTAGCTAGCTAAACAAGTCGGAGACGTGTGATAGAAATGGATTTGCTTTGGAGGGAAATGTCTGATGAGCTGAGGAGACTGGGGGACAGGGAAATGTCTGATGAGCTGAGGAGACTGGGGGACAGGGACATGTCTGATGAGCTGAGGAGACTGGGGGACAGGGACATGTCTGATGAGCTGAGGAGACTGGGGGACAGGGAAATGTCTGATGAGCTGAGGAGACTTGGGGGACAGGGACATGTCTGATGATGAGCTGAGGAGACTGGGGGACAGGGAGTCTGTCTGATGAGCTGAGGAGACTGGGGGACAGGGATGTCTGATGAGTGACTGGGGACAGTCTGATGAGCTGAGGAGAATGGGGGACAGTCTGATGAGCTGAGGAGACTGGGGGACAGTCTGATGAGCTGAGGAGACTGGGGGACAGTCTGATGAGCTGAGGAGACTGGGGGACAGTCTGATGAGCTGAGGAGACTGGGGGACAGTCTGATGAGCTGAGGAGACTGGGGGACAGTCTGATGAGCTGAGGAGACTGGGGGACAGTCTGATGAGCTGAGGAGACTGGGGGACAGTCTGATGAGCTGAGGAGACTGGGGGACAGGCAAACGAGAGACTGTAGTGTTGACTTTATTAAGGCCCAGCTCATTCAGCTGCTTTTGAAAAGGACCTCAGTCATAGGTTCAAGTCTGACTGGAAGGATGTGTTGATGAGGAGGCTCAGCTCCGAGAAACGCCTGTAGGCCTACTGACGCATGTAGGCCTACTGACGCATGTAGGCCTACTGACGCATGTAGGCCTACCGACGCATGTAGGCCTACTGATGCATGTAGGGCTACTGACGCCTGTAGGCCTACTGACGTTTCTGCCACGAGGACTGGTGTCACAGGCTGTAGTTGGTGTGGTCCTTTTTGCTGTTGATTATGTTTAACGTAATGAATACAGAATCTATGTACTTTATAGTAATACTAAATGTGCCCTGTGTGGATTTCATCTGCCGGGGCGGGACTTTACGCAGCTGATCTAAACGGAAAATAATATAGTCAACACTACAGTACAGCGAGAACACAGCGATCTCAACATGACCGCCTATGATTAACCAATGAGCTTACAGCAGAGGCATCCCGGCCCACCCCATGATTTGCATATCATTAAGAGAAATACGGAAATAAATAAATAAATAGAGAAATAAATATATAAATACAGAAATATATAAATACAGAAATAATTAAATATATAAATAAATAAATACAGAAATAAATGCACTTATTCTCATAATTGCATGCATTTCTTTGCAAATGTTATCTTTTTTTAAATTTATGTATTTATTTCTGTATATATTTATTGTTTTGGCAGCCACGGTCCTCCATACAGCGGGGCGGCTGTGGCTGTAAAGTGGGCTGGGGGTGGGCTGGGACAGAGGTCAGAGGTCATGTTTGTGTTGTCTTTTGTTGGAGCTCGGTCTGATCTCACATCACTCTTCCCTCTTCCCCGAGTCCTTTTGAAACTCTCCCCCGGGCCTTTACCCTCCCGAACCTCGCCCCTTTACCCTCATAACCCCAACCCTTCCCCCGGCTCCAGTCGGTGCAGAGATCAGGTGAGAGATGGAACTAACGCGGGGCTTTTGTGAGGAGCTTTGATCTGGAAAGAGAGAAACGCGCGTCGCAGCTGCTAGCATGCTAACTGGCTAACAGGCTAACAGGATAGCATGCTAACTGGCTAACAGGCTAACAGGATAGCATGCTAACAGGCTAGCATGCTATCAGACAGGCCGCACTAACTACGTAACCCACTCTCTGCGCTACGTACTAGCTTCGCAGTCATGGAAGTGTTTCTTTATGATCTGAATAACACCTCCACACACCCATGTGTGATGTACAGTATAACAATATGAATAAAACTACCATTAGGATTTAAAAAGAACTATAGCTAGCTACATGCTAACAGGCTACATGCTAACAGGCTACATGCTAACAGGCTACATGCTAACAGGCTGAGCGGCTGGCGCGTGGTCCATTCATTTAAATGCCGTAATGATTTTCATGATGTGGATTGTCAGCAGTGCTATAGAGTGTTTTTCTCTCTTAAACCAAAGCAGTGGTTGTTGTTGCAGTTAATGCAGATGTTTAGATGTTTATCCATGATGTGCGCAGGACATGGTTCATTTGGACTCGTTCACATTCAGTTGTGTTATATCTAACTTTACACAGCTCAAGTGTATGTACCTCTGTGGGACTAGCCTCTGCACAGACCTGTCCTGTCCACGGTCAGATCTGATGAACATCTATATTAAAGCTCTGTATAGGCATGAGCTCACACTTTGTTTTTATTATTCATTTCATATGTAATAAATACTCCCCACACACCACTATTTCTACCACAATATCAGTCCCAGATAGAAAGTGTTTGTCTGCTAACACTATGATAGAATAGAACTCTAAGTGTTCATGTTTCATAATGATGGAGATGATGCTTTCTGTAAGACTGGAGGATAATGTTACACTACATTATTACAGTTGATTATTGTAGTTTAATGGAAGTATTGACTAAATAGACAAAACTATAAAATAAATAATTAATGAGTGTGTGTTGTAGCCAGAACGTTTCCATGCTGTATTTTTGTAAATGTAGCAGTTTGGTGGATCTGTATAGTAGTAATGTCATCAGAACAATAAGGGCCCAGATCCAGGCTCACGGTGTGGTCGTGACGCCTCTGTCCTCTCAGGTTCATGTGTTCATACAGAGACAGTGTTGTGACGCCTGCCTCTGTCCTCTCAGGTTCATGTGTTCATACAGAGACAGTGTTGTGACGCCTGCCTCTGTCCTCTCAGGTTCATGTGTTCATACAGAGACAGTGTTGTGACGCCTGCCTCTGTCCTCTCAGGTTCATGTGTTCATACAGAGACAGTGTTGTGACGCCTGCCTCTGTCCTCTCAGGTTCATGTGTTCATACAGAGACAGTGTTGTGACGCCTGCCTCTGTCCTCTCAGGTTCATGTGTTCATACAGAGACAGTGTTGTGACGCCTGCCTCTGTCCTCTCAGGTTCATGTGTTCATACAGAGACAGTGTTGTGACGCCTGCCTCTGTCCTCTCAGGTTCATGTGTTCATACAGAGACAGTGTTGTGACGCCTGCCTCTGTCCTCTCAGGTTCATGTGTTCATACAGAGACAGTGTTGTGACACCTGCCTCTGTCCTCTCAGGTTCATGTGTTCATACAGAGACAGTGTTGTGACGCCTGCCTCTGTCCTCTCAGGTTCATGTGTTCATACAGAGACAGTGTTGTGACGCCTGCCTCTGTCCTCTCAGGTTCATGTGTTCATACAGAGACAGTGTTGTGACGCCTGCCTCTGTCCTCTCAGGTTCATGTGTTCATACAGAGACAGTGTTGTGACGCCTGCCTCTGTCCTCTCAGGTTCATGTGTTCATACAGAGACAGTGTTGTGACGCCTGCCTCTGTCCTCTCAGGTTCATGTGTTCATACAGAGACAGTGTTGTGACGCCTGCCTCTGTCCTCTCAGGTTCATGTGTTCATACAGAGACAGTGTTGTGACGCCTGCCTCTGTCCTCTCAGGTTCATGTGTTCATACAGAGACAGTGTTGTGACGCCTGCCTCTGTCCTCTCAGGTTCATGTGTTCATACAGAGACAGTGTTGTGACGCCTGCCTCTGTCCTCATCAGGTTCATGTGTCTTCATACAGAGACAGTGTTGTGACACCTGCCTCTGTCCTCTCAGGTTCATGTGTTCATACAGAGACAGTGTTGTGACGCCTGCCTCTGTCCTCTCAGGTTCATGTGTTCATACAGAGACAGTGTTGTGACACCTGCCTCTGTCCTCTCAGGTTCATGTGTTCATACAGAGACAGTGTTGTGACGCCTGCCTCTGTCCTCTCAGGTTCATGTGTTCATACAGAGACAGTGTTGTTCACCTGTGTGTGTCGTTCAGAACTACGTCAGAGATCGAGTGTCTGGAAACCAGCGGCTTCATAACAGTGGCAGCGATGGACTCCGGTGTGATTGAAGGTGGACTGAACGTTACTCTCACCATCAGACTCCTGATGCACGGGAAGGTACGCTCCTTTATCCACACATTTACCTCTGCTTATTGTTCAGGCATTCATATCTTTGCTTTTGTAGGAAGTGGGCAGCATAATAGGAAAGGTAAATGTTTTATTCATGAACTTCATTAATGAATTTACTGTTGCATTTTGTTTCATATCAAATCTGTGTTTTGTAGAAAGGTGAAACAGTAAAGAAGATGAGAGAAGAGGTGAATTGTTGTTACACGTTGAGCTCCTGTAGTTCGCCCTGTGCACGTGTATGTAACTGCTGCTTTGTGTTTAGAGCGGGGCTCGCATTAATATATCAGAGGGCAACTGTCCTGAACGGATCACAACACTGGCAGGCCCCACCACAGCCATCTTCAGAGCCTTCTCCATGATCATTGAAAAACTTGAAGAGGTTTGTGTGTCTTTGCAGGTCCATGATGCTGACGTCTTAATGACTGTGTTTCTGTTTCCAGGACATAAGCAGCTCCATGACAAACAGCACAGCCTCCACCAAGCCTCCGGTAACACTACGCATCGTGGTCCCTGCCAGCCAGTGCGGCTCGCTCATCGGCAAAGGAGGCTGCAAGATCAAGGAGATACGAGAGGTTTGGTCACAAAATGTAGCAAAAGAAACATGTTTGTTCTGAGATAGTCACTCCTTAGACTCCTCTGGTCCCAGTCCACAGGAGCTCAGGTGCAGGTGGCAGGAGACATGCTTCCAAACTCCACGGAGCGAGCCATCACCATCGCTGGCACTCCCCAGTCCATCATCGAATGTGTAAAGCAGATCTGTGTGGTCATGCTCGAGGTCCGTCCTTTAACTCCTCATATGTTTCTCTAAGTCTATATTAAATCATCTTCTCTTTGTTTTAAAGTCTCCTCCCAAAGGGGTCACCATTCCTTATCGACCAAAGCTTTCAGGATCCCCAGTCATCTTTGCAGGAGGACAGGTAACTTGGACTAAACTAGACCTGAGTCTCTGCTCAGGGCTTGGACTAAACTAGACCTGAGTCTCTTCTCATGGCTTGGACTAAACTAGACCTGAGTCGCTGCTCATGGCTTGGACTAAACTAGACCTGAGTCTCTGCTCATGGCTTGGACTAAACTAGACCTGAGTCTCTTCTCATGGCTTGGACTAAACTAGACCTGAGTCTCTGCTCATGGCTTGGACTAAACTAGACCTGAGTCTCTGCTCATGGCTTGGACTAAACTAGACCTGAGTCTCTGCTCATGGCTTGGACTAAACTAGACCTGAGTCTCTGCTCATGGCTTGGACTAAACTAGACCTGAGTCGCTGCTCATGGCTTGGACTAAACTAGACCTGAGTCTCTGCTCATGGCTTGGACTAAACTAGACCTGAGTCTCTGCTCATGGCTTGGACTAAACTAGACCTGAGTCGCTGCTCATGGCTTGGACTAAACTAGACCTGAGTCTCTGCTCATGGCTTGGACTAAACTAGACCTGAGTCTCTGCTCATGGCTTGGACTAAACTAGACCTGAGTCTCTGCTCATGGCTTGGACTAAACTAGACCTGAGTCTCTGCATGATCCCACATCCAACTGTTTTCTTTTGACTGCAGGCGTATGCTGTACAAGGACAACACGCCATTCCACAGCCAGATGTGAGTCCGCTCAACACACAACACAGACTGAACACACAACACACACTGAACACACACTCGACACACTCCTGTATTCAGAATGACCTAATATCGATCGATGCACTAATGACAAAGTGAACTGACCAGCGCAGGGTGTTAGAATAATGCAGCCTTAAAATGAACGGAGAATGGCCTGATTTAGAGAAAGTCATAGATTGTAAGGTATAGATTTATTTGTTGCGTCGTGTCAAAGATCAGAGCAGATGCAAAGAACGTCTTGTTCTTGAGTCTGAGAAAAACAGATGTAAATAATGCCCAGAAACAGTGGATTATTGGTCACATATTTGAAGTGGATTATATCCATAGCTCTCTGTTGTGCGACTGTCTCGCTGTAAACAGTGTGTGCAGAGTTGTGCGTCTTCTGTCTGGGTTTTGGGGGTTGTTGTCGTCTGTATTTACAAGGGTTTGTTTGTTTCTGTGTTTTTCTTTCCCTCCGCTCTCACTCTCAGTCTTCCTCTGCTGCTATCTCTCCACAGCTCACCAAGCTTCATCAGTTAGCTATGCAGCAGAGCCCATTCCCCATCGCCACCAGCAATACTGGATTCACTGGTACTCGAGTACATGTGTGTGTCGTGGTGATCAGGGCCGTGGTTAAACTGCTGCTTCTTCACAGGAATAGACGCGGCTTCGCAGAACGCCACCCATGAGATGACCATTCCAAACGACGTAAGCTTCTTCCACTGAATCTTTCTCAGGAGCAGTCTAGTCTGAGGAAACCTGACGGGCCTTGCCTTCTCTCGCTTCAGCTCATTGGATGCATCATCGGCCGCCAGGGAGCCAAGATCAATGAAATTCGACAAATGTCCGGTGCCCAGATAAAGATTGCGAACCCGGTGGATGGCTCCACCGATCGCCAGGTCACCATCACCGGCACCGCGGCCAGCATCAGTCTGGCAGAGTACCTCATTAACGCCAGGTCAGTGCCTTCTTCATACAGGAAGTTATGTAAACGTTAGACTAAAGCTATCGTTTTAGCTACAGTGTTCTCAGTGAGGGTTACTATGGTAACCCTCACTGAGACCACCTACTTCCATACTTTAGTCTGTTCTTATTAACCGTCCCGCCATAACACTACAGCCTCCTGTGACCCACCCCGACTGTGTTGTCCCTCCTTGTCTTTCTCTCCACAGTGTAGAGTCCTCTAAACCTCCTCCCTCCTCCTCCTCCTCCTCCTTGAACCCCGAACAGGCCTCCTCTGCTTCTACTACCACCACCACCTCCTCTGCTGCTAGCTCCACCTTGTCCTCCACCTCCTCCTGTATGGTGCCCCCTTCAGCCTCCATCCCTCTCTCCTCCTCCTCCTCCTCCACCACTGACTCCCTGCTTCCCAGCTCTCCTGCCTGTGTGTCGAGTCTCCTCAGTCTCAAGCCCCTTCCTCTCCTCGCCCTCCATGTTGTCAGCGGCAACAGTAACCCCAGTAACCCCACACACCCCAGTCTCCCTGAACCCAAAATGTCCTCTGAGCTGAGTTCCAAGTCCAAACGGCGAAGGCTGTCCCCTTATTAATGCTGGAAGAATAATCCTCTGCCACAGTGCGTTTAGTGCTTCACCTGGCTCTGGCTCAGTCTTTAGCCCTAGCTACATGTGCACACATATACATGCTAACCTACATGTATACATGCTAACCTACATGTGTACATGCTAACCTACATGTGTACATGCTAACCTACATGTGTACATGCTAACCTACATGTGTACATGCTAACCTACATGTGTACATGCTAACCTACATGTGTACATGCTAACCTACATGTGTACATATACATGCTAACCTACATGTGTACATATACATGCTAACCTACATGTGTACGTATACATGCTAACCTACATGTGTACGTATACATGCTAACCTACATGTGTACATATACATGCTAACCTACATGTGTACATGCTAACCTACATGTGTACATGCTAACCTACATGTGTACATGTATACATGCTAACCTACATGTGTACATGCTAACCTACATGTGTACATATACATGCTAACCTACATGTGTACATGTATACATGCTAACCTACATGTGTACATATACATGCTAACCTACATGTGTACATATACATGCTAACCTACATGTGTACATATACATGCTAACCTACATGTGTACATATACATGCTAACCTACATGTGTACATATACATGCTAACCTACATGTGTACATATACATGCTAACCTACATGTGTACATATACATGCTAACCTACATGTGTACATATACATGCTAACCTACATGTGTACATATACATGCTAACCTACATGTGTACGTATACATGCTAACCTACATGTGTACATATACATGCTAACCTACATGTGTACATATACATGCTAACCTACATGTGTACATGTATACATGCTAACCTACATGTGTACATGCTAACCTACATGTGTACATGCTAACCTACATGTGTACATATACATGCTAACCTACATGTGTACATATACATGCTAACCTACATGTGTACATGCTAACCTACATGTGTACATGCTAACCTACATGTGTACATATACATGCTAACCTACATGTGTACATATACATGCTAACCTACATGTGTACATATACATGCTAACCTACATGTGTACATATACATGCTAACCTACATGTGTACATATACATGCTAACCTACATGTGTACGTATACATGCTAACCTACATGTGTACGTATACATGCTAACCTACATGTGTACATGTATACATGCTAACCCACATGTGCACATACATGTGCATGGTGCCACCGTCACGCTGGTGCAGCTCTGCTCAGGGGCGGCTCTTTGAGGATGACACATGATGTTTGTGTGTAAATATTGTGTCGTGTTTGTGTGAAATGTGCTGCTCTCAGGAACCACAGACTGATGTAGATGTTTAGTTTCATGATTACTCACAAACTCCTGTTTATTGTGTTTTTATCTACAACAAACATTTGAACTTCTAAAATGACAGTAAAGTAATGCTTTGAGCTGCTGTCTCCATATTGTTTGTTATTGCATGTTTTTAGTCAATAGTCTATAGAACAGACTATTCTGGAGAGCGCCCTCTTCAGGCTGGAGAGCGCCCTCTTCAGGCTGGAGAGCGCCTTCTTCAGGCTGGAGAGAGCGCCCTCTTCAGGCTGCAGAGCGCCCTCTTCAGGCTGGAGAGAGCGCCCTCTTCAGGCTGCAGAGCGCCCTCTTCAGGCTGGAAAGGGCGCCCTCTTCAGGCTGGAGAGCGCCCTCTTCAGGCTGCAGAGCGCCTTCTTCAGGCTGGAGAGCGCCCTCTTCAGGCTGGAGAGCGCCCTCTTCAGGCTGGAGAGCGCCCTCTTCAGGCTGGAGAGCGCGCCCTCTTCAGGCTGGAGAGCGCCCTCTTCAGGCTGGAGAGCGCCCTCTTCAGGCTGGAGAGCGCCCTCTTCAGGCTGGAGAGAGCGCCCTCTTCAGGCTGGAGAGCGCCCTCTTCAGGCTGGGGAGGGCGCCCTCTTCAGGCTGGAGAGAGCGCCCTCTTCAGGCTGGAGAGAGCGCCCTCTTCAGGCTGGAGAGAGCGCCCTCTTCAGGCTGCAGAGCGCCTTCTTCAGGCTGGAGAGCGCCCTCTTCAGGCTGGAGAGAGCGCCCTCTTCAGGCTGCAGAGCGCCCTCTTCAGGCTGCAGAGCGCCCTCTTCAGGCTGGAGAGCGCCCTCTTCAGGCTGCAGAGCGCCTTCTTCAGGCTGGAGAGCGCCCTCTTCAGGCTGGGGAGCGCCCTCTTCAGGCTGGAGAGCGCCTTCTTCAGGCTGCAGAGCGCCCTCTTCAGGCTGGAGAGCGCCTTCTTCAGGCTGCAGAGCGCCTTCTTCAGGCTGGAGAGAGCGCCCTCTTCAGGCTGGAGAGCGCCCTCTTCAGGCTGGAGAGAGCGCCCTCTTCAGGCTGGAGAGAGCGCCCTCTTCAGGCTGGAGAGCGCCCTCTCCAGGCTGCAGAGCGCCCTCTTCAGGCTGGAGAGCGCCCTCTTCAGGCTGGAGAGCGCCCTCTTCAGGCTGCAGAGCGCCCTCTTCAGGCTGGAGAGCGCCCTCTTCAGGCTGGAGAGCGCCCTCTTCAGGCTGGAGAGCGCCCTCTTCAGGCTGGAGAGCGCCCTCTTCAGGCTGGGGAGAGCGCCCTCTTCAGGCTGGAGAGGGCGCCCTCTTCAGGCTGGGGAGAGCGCCCTCTTCAGGCTGGGGAGCGCCCTCTTCAGGCTGCAGAGCGCCCTCTTCAGGCTGCAGAGCGCCCTCTTCAGGCTGGAGAGCGCCCTCTTCAGGCTGGAGAGCGCCCTCTTCAGGACGGTAGTGCAGTACATGTGGATATCCTTTGGATGAAGTGACCGCAGTGATTAAAGTAGAGGAGAAAGTGTGTAATGACCCAGGACTGGTCCTTTTGGAAAAACATCAGATTTCAGCCCAATTAAAAATGATTTTGGGTGTTTTTGAATCTTTATTCTGAGCCGAGGAAAGGATTAAAACCAAATTTAACCTCCAGCTGCAGTCTCATGGTTCGCAGTTCTGTTGTTCCATTAACAAATATTATTGTAATGCTATTGTACTGTCGTAGTGCTAACGCTAACGCAGGCATTTATTTAGTAGTTACTCTTGAGACGAGGAGGTCTACTTAGGAACCTCTGGGAGCTACTGTAAGGTTAGGTGAGCTACTGCTAGCTCCTCCTGCTGTGGGTCAGAGGCCCCTGAGGACCTGGGGGCCCCTGAGGCCCTGGCACAGAGCATTGTATTGACTGTAGCCTGTTTGTTGGTCTCTCACTTCTTTTAGGCTGTCGTCTGAGGCCACAGGACTGACGACCAACTGACACCAACTGACACCAACTGACGCCGTCTGCACTAAACCTTTTGTAAACTTCTCTGATCTCACTGCAGCCGCTGAAGACTCTGCTTTTTACATTTATTTATTTCTTGATTTCGATGTGAAACTCGACCGGGCTTCTCTGAGCTTTGTCGTTTTTTATGATTTTGTTCCATTTCAAATCAAGTCATTTTAAACCTTCCTTTAGTCTTTATTTTACATTTCAGAAAATGTTTAAAATGATGTTTATGCAAATAATGGAGTCTGAGCACGACTCGGTCTTTCACCGGTTTGTAGAGGTCAAAGTTCAGTGTCACATCATGTTAGAACCATTTAAGTTTAGCTGCTCCTTCTCTGCACGTCACTGCGTCATTCCTGCCTCGTCTGGATCATGATGGCTTCTATTTACTGCTATGGAAAGGTTAGGGCCGGGGCTGGGGCCGGGTCCGGTCTCTGGGCCAGGGCCCCTAACCCAGGACCTGGGTTAGGGGCCCTGGCCCTTGCTAGGGCCCTGGCTCTAGGTAGGGGCCCTGGCTCTGGGGGCCCTGGCTCTAGGGGCCCTGGCTCTAGGGGCCCTGGCTCTGGGGGCCCTGGCCTCATTCAGAAGCAGAGAATCTCACTTTTTGTAAAGACTGATGTAAACTAAAATGTTAAAAAAAACTATTTGTTTTAAACGGAGGAAATATTTTTTGTAAGAACCAAAGGATGAACTGAGTCTGACCACGACGCTCTGTAAACAATAAATATGTTGAGCTAAAGTCTCTTTGTGTAAATGTTTCTCTGAAGTCGACACAAACTTTGGTTTTGAGAAGGATTTAATCTTTGCATTTGTTCACACATTCTTCACACGGGTCAGTTCCAGGAGGCAGCCTGCAGGGGGCAGTGTGGTGGCAACACTTGGATCTGAGATGTTCTAACCAAATAAACCGGGTTCAGACACTTCTATAATGAGCTGATGATACTTTGCTTCTTTTCATTTTGATTGACAGCTCCTGACCCGACACAGCTTAAAATAACTTCTATTGCTTCACCAAAAACAGCACCTTTAAAGTATACAATCTCACGTTTTAGAAAATTTGTTCTATTTTACAACATCACACATGGTATTTACAACATCACACATGGTATTTACAACACACATGGTATTACATCATTTTTGCAAGAAATGTATTAAATAAGTTTAAAAAAAATGTAAACTTTGTTTCAAACTAGGAATAATTGACTGTAAAGTAAGACATAAATGCAATATTAGCACGTTAGCATGTTAGCATGCTACAGCCACACTGAAGTAAACCCTGATATTTGTTAAAACATTCAATCCTTAAATAATAAAACCCATGAAAGTAAAATGCTCTGTTGGATGTGTCCAAAGCTCATGAGAATCCCACATGTGGAGAACATTCATCTGGACGCTCTGTGATGTCACAGCTCAGGGTCTGTCCTGGTCCAGCTCCGTGCTGTCACAGTCTGAGTCATCGTAAAGGCCCTGGAGACACAACCACAGCCTTTATTATTCTATAATGTTCATATTTATTATTATTCTATAATGTTCATATTTATTATTATTCTATAATGTTCATGATGTGGTTAAACTGTCTCTGAAAACTGCAACACACCCAGACCTCAGCCTGCTCCAGAGACACATCACCCCCGTCCTCAAAACACACACAAGGTCCTCCTCCTTTGGCCTTTAACCTTTAACCTTTAGCCTCACTAACACTAACCCAACCTTTATTTATCCTTTATGTAACCAGGAAAAATCCCACTGAGATTAAGAACCTCTTTATCAAGGGAGTCCTGGCCAAGAGGCTGCAAAGTTCATAACCTGAACCCTTTATACTGTATCTCATACGGACCGAGTCTGGACCCTGAGGACCGAGTCTGGACCCTGAGGACCGAGTCTGGACCCTGAGGACCGAGTCTGGACCCTGAGGACCGAGTCTGGACCCTGAGGACCGAGTCTGGACCCTGAGGATCGAGTCTGGACCCTGAGGACCTTTAAGTTCCTCACCTCGTAATGGTGGTCGTTTGAAGCCAGCTGACTCTTGACCTGCCTAAGCACCGCCTCCTTCTCTGAGAGACCGTCAGAGCCCAGGGTGGGGTCGGAGCCCAGGGTGGGGTCACAGGGGTCCGCTGGGATCTCGGAGCCCTGAGACAGGAGGTCGTCAGTGTTGGTGCTGACCACGTCGGGCGTCCCGCTGTGGGAGTGGTCTGTGGTGTTTCCTTCTTCTCCGTCAGACACCGACAGGTTTTCAGAACTGAACGTGGACACGGACTGACACTTGGTCATGCTCATGGTGCGCCTGCGAACACATCATACATGTAACATTATATACTGTATAATTATATATATAATATATTTATAGTATTTACCGTCTCCGTGGCAACTCTACCTCACTGTCCACTTCTCCCTCCTCCTCCTCGGACGACAAGCCTCGTCTCTGAGACACAAAAGAGTCAGTCTTTAAACACACACATATATATATATATGTATATGTATATACATAAATATATATATTATATATTATAATGTGTATATACACATGTGTATATATATGTGTATAAAAACCTCGTCTCTGTTAAGAGTTCACTTCATCAACACTGACTCTGAGTGTCTTTGTATACATTTTATATATATATATATATATATATAGTATATATATATATCCCCTTGAACCTTTCAACATTTCGCCACATTTCAGGCTTCAAACATAAAGATATAACATTTTCATTTTTTTACCATGAATCAACAACAAGTGGGACACAATCGTGAAGTGGAACGAAATTTATTGGATGATTTAAACTTTTTTAACAAATAAAAAACTGAAAAGTGGGGCATGCAATATTATTCGGCCCCTTTACTTTCAGTGCAGCAAACTCAGTCCAGAAGTTCAGTGAGGATCTTTGAATGATCCAATGTTGTCCTAAATGACTGATGATGATAAATAGAATGCTCCTGTGTGTAATCAAGTCTCCGTATAAATGCACCTGCTCTTTGATAGTCTCAGGGTTCTGTTTAAAGCACAGAGAGAACCATGAAGACAAAGGAACACACCAGGCAGGTCCGAGATACTGTTGTGGACAAGTTTAAAGCCGGATTTGGATACAAAAAGATTTCCCAAGCTTTAAACATCT
The DNA here is from genome assembly GCA_964034765.1 of Knipowitschia caucasica. Classification (NCBI taxonomy): domain Eukaryota; kingdom Metazoa; phylum Chordata; class Actinopteri; order Gobiiformes; family Gobiidae; genus Knipowitschia; species Knipowitschia caucasica. The sequence goes on from OZ035828.1 coordinate 2,284,946, forward strand.
CAAGGAGCACTGTGCAAGCAATTATATTGAAATGGAAGGAGTATCAGACCACTGCAAATCTACCAAGACCCGGCCGTCCCTCCAAACTTTCATCTCAAACAAGGAGAAGACTGATCAGAGATGCAGCCAAGAGGCCCATGATCACTCTGGATGAACTGCAGATAACTACAGCTGAGGTGGGAGAGTCTGTCCATAGGACAACAATCAGTCGTGCACTGCACAAATCTGGCCTTTATGGAAGAGTGGCAAGAAGAAAGCCATTTCTCAAAGATATCCATAAAAAGTATTGTTTAAAGTTTGCCACAAGCCACCTGGGAGACACACCAAACATGTGGAAGAAGGTGCTCTGGTCAGATGAAACCAAAATCAAACTTTTTGGCCACAATGCAAAACGATATGTTTGGCGTAAAAGCAACACAGCTCATCACCCTGAACACACCATCCCCACTGTCAAACATGGTGGTGGCAGCATCATGCTTTGGGCCTGCTTTTCTTCAGCAGGGACAGGGAAGATGGCTAAAATTGATGGGAAGATGGATGGAGCCAAATACAGGACCATTCTGGAAGAAAACCTGTTGGAGTCTGCAAAAGACCTGAGACTGGGACGGAGATTTATCTTCCAACAGGACAATGATCCAAAACATAAAGCCAAATCTACAATGGAATGGTTCACAAATAGACGTATCCAGGTGTTAGAATGGCCAAGTCAAAGTCCAGACCTGAATCCACTCGAGAATCTGTGGAAAGAGCTGAAGACTGCTGTTCACAAACGCTCTCCATCCAACCTCACTGAGCTCCAGCTGTTTTGCAAGGAAGAATGGGCAAGAATTCCAGTCTCTCGATGTGCAAAACTGATAGAGACATACCCCAATCGCCTTGCAGCTGTAATTGCAGTAAAAGGTGGCGCTACAAAGTATTAGCGCAAGGGGCCGAATAATATTGCACGCCCCACTTTTCAGTTTATTTGTTACAATTTTTTAAATTATCCAATAAATTTCGTTCCACTTCACGATTGTGTCCCACTTGTTGTTGATTCATGACAAAGAATTTAATTTTTATATCTTTATGTTTGAAGCCTGAAATGTGGCGAAATGTTGAAAGGTTCAAGGGGGTATACCTATATATATATATATATATATATACATATATATATACTGTATATACATATATATAACTCCAGACAACTTACTATGATATGAAATTAACAAAATTTCACTTTTATAAGTCAGAAGTATTTTGACATTTATTCATAAAAAGAAAAATGGCTTTTTATCACATCTGCAGTAGGTCCTTATGGTCCTGTATAGTCCTCACAGTCCTAGTCCTGGTCCTGGTCCCCACAGTCCTGGTCCTGGTCCTCACAATCCTAGTCCTGGTCCTGGTCCTGGTCCCCACAGTCCTAGTCCTGGTCCCCACAGTCCTGGTCCTGGTACTCAAAATCCTAGTCCTGGTCCTAGTCCTGGTCCCCACAGTCCTAGTCCTGGTCCTCACAATCCTAGTCCTGGTCCTAGTCCTGGTCCCCACAGTCCTGGTCCTGGTCCTCACAATCCTAGTCCTGGTCCTAGTCCTGGTCCCCACAGTCCTAGTCCTGGTCCTCACAGTCCTAGTCCTGGTCCTAGTCCTGGTCCTCACAGTCCTAGTCCTGGTCCTAGTCCTGGTCCTCACAGTCCTAGTCCTGGTCCTCACAGTCCTAGTCCTGGTACTGGTCCTGGTCTTCACCTGGCTGCGGGTCACAGCTGCCCTGTAGAGTCGTGCTGCAGGCGTGAGCCTCTGACTCCTGGGAGAGCGAGTGGTCACAGCTCCTTCTTCTTTGTCGTCTCCGTCATGTACTCGAGTACTGCCCAGCACAGAGTACTCATGTACTCGAGTACTGCCCAGCACAGAGTACTCATGTACTCGAGTACTGCCCAGCACAGAGTACTCATGTACTCGAGTACTGCCCAGCACAGAGGTCCTGCCGGCCGCGCCCCGCCCACACGGAGAGTCTGGACTGCTGGAGAAGGGGATGGAGCCTGCGTCTTCACTGAGGGTCTCGCTGTGAGGAGTTTGGACTAAATCATCCGTCCTCACTCCGACTGCGACCCCCCGAGGAGGCCCCCGAGGCCCCCCAGGACCCCCAGGACCCCCAGGACCCTCAGGACCACTGTCCAGACCTGAAGACCTCTGGCCCGCCTTCAGCTGGTCGGCCTGCAGAGTGGTGGAGATGAGGTCTGGGCTGGAGGAGGACATCTTCTTGAGCAGAAGGTCGTGTTGAAGACCCTTGAGCGCAGCACTTCGGTCCAACAGGTGCTTGGTGCTGGAGCAGGTGCTGTTGACCACGGCCAACGAGGAGGAGAGTGAGGCCTTGAGCTGAGCCAGCTCGCCGCTGCCTTTCCCCGCCTTCCTGTAGCGAGGCTTCCCTCGGCGAGAGCGGCCCGGAGACGTGGGGCCTTTGTTCGGGATCGAGACCTGCGTCAGAGACGAGTCCAGCTTCGGGAGGATCACCTCGGACTTCAGTAAGTCCGGTCTGGAACAAGACCGGTCACAGTCAATAAGGAGACAGAGACCAACTCAGACTAACGAGTGAATGATGAAGATGAACTGTTTTACACATTTTGATCCATAACGACAGAAACTAAAAACTAGAATATTGTTAAAGTTCATGTATTTCTAATATTCAACATAATCTTTATTCCAGACGCTTCAGATGCCTTTGATCATGTTTATTATGATTATTACCCTCCCTTTGATCATGTTTATTATGATTATTACCCTCCCTTTGATCATGTTTATTATGATTATTACCCTCCCTTTGATCATGTTTATTATGATTATTACCCTCCCCCTGGACTGCCACCTTAACGTGGTGGGGGAGTTTGACTCGGATGATCCTGGGAGCTATGTTGTCTGGGGCTTCATGCTCCTGGTAGGGTCTCCCATGGTACACAGGTCCTTATGCCCCTGGTAGGGTCTCCCATGGTACACAGGTCCTTATGCCCCTGGTAGGGTCTCCCATGGTACACAGGTCCTTATGCCCCTGGTAGGGTCTCCCATGGTACACAGGTCCTTATGCCCCTGTAGGGTCTCCCATGGTACACAGGTCCTTATGCCCCTGTAGGGTCTCCCATGGTACACAGGTCCTTATGCCCCTGGTAGGGTCTCCCATGGTACACAGGTCCTTATGCCCCTGGTAGGGTCTCCCATGGTACACAGGTCTCGGGTGACGAGTCAGACGAAGAGCAGTCTGAAGCCAACATGGACAGCACAATAAGGACAACAGTGACGTCGCCCGGCATGGCGCAGCCGGGGCCCCACCCTGGAGCCAGGCCTGGGGTCTGGGCTCGCAAGCGAGTGTCTGGTGGGCGGGCCTTAGCCCACGGGGCCCGGCTGGCCTCAGCCCGAACAGACGACGTGGGCAGTCCCTCCTGTGGGCCCACCACCTGCAGAGGGGTCCGTCGAGCATTGGTGCAGAGAGGACTGGGCAGCAGTCGAAGGCGGAGACCTCGGCGACCCAGTCCACACACCCAACATCTGGCTCTTGGGACGTGGAACGTCACCTCGCTGGGGGGGAAGGTTGAGAGGTACCGACTAGAGATAGTCGGCCTCACCTCCACACACAGCTTGGGCTCTGGAACCCAACTCCTTAAGAGGGGTTGGACGCTCCACTTTTCTGGTGTTTCCCGCGGGGAGAGGTGGCGAGCTGGGGTGGCCATACTCATTGCCCCCATCTCAGCCGCCACGTGTTCAGATTCAGATTCAGATTCATTTATTTGCCATTTGCAGTAAAACCACATTGGAAAAACTGTGCAAGACTACCCCGGTCTTGGAGTTCTCCCCGGTGAATGAGAGGGTCGCGTCCCTCCGCCTCAGTGTGGGGGACAAGTCTCTCACTGTTGTTGTGCCTACGGGCCTAACAGCAGTGCAGAGTACTCAGCTCTGCAACATCACGTGGCGATCGGGGGCGGTGCCAATGGAGTGGGAGACCGGGGTGGTGGTCCCTCTCTACAAGAGAAGGGGGACCGGAGGGTGTGTTCCAATTATCGTGGGATCACACTCCTCAGCCTCCCCAGTAAGGTCTACTCCAAGGTACTGGAGAGGAGGCTACGGCCGATGGTCGAATCTCGGATTCAGGAGGAGCAGTGTGGTTTTCGTCCCGGTCGCGGAACACTGGACCAGCTCTATACTCTCCATCGGATACTCGAGGGTTCATGGGAGTTTTCCCACCCTGTCCACATGTACTTTGTGGATTTGGAGAAGGCGTTCGACCGTGTTCGGTCCCTGTATGACCGGAGCCAGAGCTGTGTTCGCATTGCCGGCAGTAAGTCAGACCTGTTCCCGGTGAGTGTTGGCCTCCGACAGGGCTGCCCTTTGTCACCGGTTCTGTTCACTGTGTTTATGGACACAATTTCTAGGCGCAGCCAGGGGTCGGAGGGGGTCCGGTTCAGAGACCACAGGATTTCATCTCTGCTGTTTGCAGACGATGTTGTCCTGTTGGCTCCAACGAACCAGGACCTGCAGCATGCACTGGGACGGTTTGCAGCCGAGTGTGAAGCGGCTGGGATGAGAATCAGCACCTCCAAATCTGAGGCCATGGTGCTCGACCGGAAAAAGGTGCCTTGCCCTCTGCAGGTGGGTGGAGAGGTCCTTCCTCAAGTGGAGGAGTTCAAGTATCTCGGGGTCTTGTTCACGAGTGAGGGAAGAATGGAGCGTTGTGGTGAAGAGGGAGCAGCGTCTGCAGTCAGAGCTGTATCGGACCGTTGTGGTGAAGAGGGAGCTGAGCCGAAAGGCAAAGCTCTCGATTTACCGGTCAATCTTCGTTCCCTCCCTCACCTATGGTCATGAGGGAGCAGCGTCTGCAGTCAGAGCTCCCTCATCTATGGTCATGAGCTTTGGGTAATGACCGAAAGAACGAGATCGCGGATACAAGCGGTCGAAATGAGCTTCCTCCACAGAGTGGCTGCTCCCTTAGAGATAGAGGAGCTCAGTCACACGGGAGGAGCTCGGAGTAGAGCCACTGCTCCCTTAGAGATAGGGTGAGGAGCTCAGTCACACGGGAGGAGCTCGGAGTAGAACCGCTGCTTCTCCACGTCGAGAGGAACCAGTTGAGGTGGCTCGGGCATCTGTTCCGGATGCTTCCTGGACGCCTCCCTGGGGAGGTGTTCCGGGCACGTCCCACCGGGAGGAGGCCCCGGGGAAGACCCAGGACACAGAGGGACTATGTCTCTCAGCTGGTCTGGGAACGCCTTGGGGTCCCCCCGGACGAGCTGGAGGAAGTGTGTGTGGATAGGGAAGTCTGGGCGTCTCTGCTTAGACTGCTGCCCCCGCGACCCGACAACGGATGAAGCGGAAGAAAATGGATGGATGGATGATTATTATGATTATTGTAGCTCAGTCCATTTTCACATTTCTGAAGTTTGTTTTTTACTGCAGTAACTAACGCTAAACTCTGTGTCTGAGATAAAGTATACTGTACAGTACTGCTATACCATAAAGTACTGTTATACTCTACTGCGATACTCTAAAGTACTGCTATACTCTGTTGTAGAGTACAGTACTCGTGTACGCTGAAGTACTTCTATACTCTAAACTTTCGAGTATAGAAGTACTTTACTTTAGAGTCTAAAGTTAAATACTTGTATACTCTAAAGTACTCTGCAGTACTTGTATACTCTAAAGCACTCTGCAGTACTTGTACTCTGCAGTACTAATACTCTGCAGTACTTGTATACTCTAAAGTACTCTGCAGTACTTGTATACTATGCAGTACTTGTACTGTGCAGTACCTCTTGCTGTTCAGCTTCTGGGGGACGTTTCGTTTCTTCAGGAGTTTGTCGATGGAGTTTGAGGAAGTGGAGAGTCGCTGATGTTTGAAGAGTCCGGGGTTTTTCTTATCCAGAGACTGCTCTCTCCTGAGGTCAAAGGTCACACATGTGTATACGTCATTAATATATGTGTCCTGAGGTCAGAGGTCACACGTGTATACGTCATTAACATATGTGTCCTGAGGTCAGAGGTCACATGTGTATACGTCATTAACATATGTGTCCTGAGGTCAGAGGTCACACATGTGTATACGTCATTAATATTTGTGTCCTGAGGTCAGAGGTCACATGTGTATACGTCATTAATATATGTGTCCTGAGGTCAGAGGTCACACGTGTATACGTCATTAACATATGTGTCCTGAGGTCAGAGGTCACACGTGTATACGTCATTAACATATGTGTCCTGAGGTCAGAGGTCACGTCATTAACATATGTGTCCTGAGGTCAGAGGTCACACATGTGTATACGTCATTAACATATGTGTCCTGAGGTCAGAGGTCACACGTGTATACGTCATTAACATGTGTGTCCTGAGGTCAGAGGTCACACATGTGTATACGTCATTAACATATGTGTCCTGAGGTCAGAGGTCACACATGTGTATACGTCATTAACATATGTGTCCTGAGGTCAGAGGTCACACATGTGTATACGTCATTAACATATGTGTCCTGAGGTCAGAGGTCACACATGTGTATACGTCATTAACATATGTGTCCTGAGGTCAGAGGTCACACATGTGTATACGTCATTAACATATGTGTCCTGAGGTCAGAGGTCACACATGTGTATACGTCATTAACATATGTGTCCTGAGGTCAGAGGTCACACATGTGTATACGTCATTAACATATGTGTCCTGAGGTCAGAGGTCACACATGTGTATACGTCATTAATATTTGTGTCCTGAGGTCAGAGGTCACACATGTGTATACGTCATTAATGTCATATAAAACTAAAAGCAGTCAAATTGACTGCTTTGGGAGTTCTGTCACTGACTTTGACAGTGACATTAGAACAGAGATGTTAGAGTTTGTGTGTTGCTCCCCAGCTCTATGTTAGAGTTAGTTAGAGTTTGTTAGAGTTAGTTAGAGTTATGAGAGAGATGTGGTGTATTAAACTGCTGTACCCACACTGACCACCAGGTGGAGCAGTTGTATTGGGAGAGCTGCAGTGAAGACCTGTTACAGTTCACTCTGGCCCAGTCCCACACCCACACTGCCCCCTACGCCCTCCTATGAAGTGTGCATGTGTCTGAAGTGCACACAGGGCTGGAGTGGCAGGTTACGTCATCGACTCGTCAGAGATGGTCATTTTCAGACCTAAACTTTATAAACATTAAAGTTAATTTTGTCTGACCCTTTGGGAAACAAAATGAATTTCTTCACACACGTTAAAATACATTTATATTAGTTGTTTTTAATTAGAGATAGCTGTATAATTTTAAGTTAAATGTGGGTAACTAACTATCTGGTCAGTTTTTATACATTCTAAGATTATTGTACTAAGTGTAAAGTTTAAATTGAATGTTATATAAACGCTTGCTTTAAAAAGTTATTAAATTGTTAAAACACAATGTCCGTAATTCTTCATCAGACGTTTATGCTTCTTTCCAAGTAACAGCAAAACTTATTTACACACATACTGCATATATATTTCAACATTTATATTTAAATGCATTTTCCCGTCGTTTTGGTGTGTACCGCAAAGAATTATGGGCAATATCCTTCGCCAGAGTGCGCATAGATGCAGGCTACGGCGAAGTGTGGATCAGGGGCGCAAAGGGGGCGGGGCCAAAGACCTCCCTGAAACATTGGGATTGGACCCTACGCACTCGC
>OZ035828.1:2302587-2455087 GCA_964034765.1 Knipowitschia caucasica
GACCAGAGAGAGAGACCAGAGAGAGACCAGAGAGAGACCAGAGAGAGACCAGAGAGAGACCAGAGAGAGACCAGAGAGAGACCAGAGAGAGACCAGAGAGAGACCAGAGTGAGACCAGAGTGAGACCAGAGGGAGACCAGAGGGAGACCAGAGTGAGACCAGAGGGAGACCAGAGTGAGACCAGATGGAGACCAGAGTGAGACCAGAGGGAGACCAGCGAGAGACCAGAGAGAGACCAGAGAGAGGCCAGAGTGAGACCAGAGTGAGACCAGAGGGAGACCAGAGTGAGACCAGAGGGAGACCAGAGAGAGCCAGAGAGAGACCAGAGAGAGACCAGAGAGAGACCAGAGAGAGACCAGAGAGAGACCAGAGAGAGACCAGAGAGAGACCAGAGAGAGACCAGAGTGAGACCAGAGGGAGACCAGAGAGAGACCAGAGAGAGGCCAGAGTGAGACCAGAGGGAGACCAGAGAGAGGCCAGAGGGAGACCAGAGAGAGACCAGAGAGAGACCAGAGAGAGACCAGAGAGAGACCAGAGTGAGACCAGAGTGAGACCAGAGGGAGACCAGAGAGAGGCCAGAGTGAGACCAGAGGGAGACCAGAGTGAGACCAGAGGGAGACCAGAGAGAGACCAGAGAGAGACCAGAGAGAGACCAGAGAGAGACCAGAGGGAGACCAGAGAGAGACCAGAGAGAGACCAGAGTGAGACCAGAGAGAGACCAGAAAGAGACCAGAGAGAGACCAGAGAGAGACCAGAGGGAGACCAGAGGGAGACCAGAGAGAGACCAGAGTGAGACCAGAGAGAGACCAGAGAGAGACCAGAGGGAGACCAGAGGGAGACCAGAGAGAGACCAGAGAGAGACCAGAGAGAGACCAGAGGGAGACCAGAGAGAGACCAGAGAGAGGCCAGAGAGAGGCCAGAGAGAGACCAGAGAGAGACCAGAGGGAGACCAGAGAGAGACCAGAGAGAGACCAGAGGGAGACCAGAGGGAGACCAGAGAGAGACCAGAGAGAGACCAGAGAGAGACCAGAGGGAGACCAGAGAGAGACCAGAGAGAGACCAGAGTGAGACCAGAGAGAGACCAGAGAGAGACCAGAGGGAGACCAGAGGGAGACCAGAGAGAGACCAGAGAGAGACCAGAGAGAGACCAGAGGGAGACCAGAGAGAGACCAGAGAGAGGCCAGAGTGAGACCAGAGTGAGACCAGAGAGAGACCAGAGGGAGACCAGAGAGAGACCAGAGAGAGACCAGAGAGAGACCAGAGGGAGACCAGAGAGAGACCAGAGAGAGACCAGAGAGAGACCAGAGAGAGGCCAGAGAGAGACCAGAGAGAGACCAGAGAGAGACCAGAGAGAGACCAGAGAGAGACCAGAGAGAGACCAGAGAGAGACCAGAGAGAGACCAGAGAGAGACCAGAGAGAGACCAGAGAGAGACCAGAGAGAGACCAGAGAGAGACCAGAGAGAGACCAGAGAGAGACCAGAGAGAGACCAGAGAGAGACCAGAGGTAGGACCAGGACGAGTCTCTCACCAGCACTGTCGCAGCAGGAGTTTGAAACTGTCTGGACAGGTGTCTGGGACCGGCAGCTGCAGACTGTTGTTGCCCACGCCCCAAATGATGGCGGAGGAGTCTACGTCTTTATACGGGACCTCTCCAGTCAGCATCTCCCACATGACCACACCGAAGGACCTGCAGAGAGAGAGGCTAGCATCACACCGAAGGACCTGCAGAGAGAGAGGCTAGCATCACACCGAAGACCTGCAGAGAGAGAGGCTAGCATCACACCGAAGACCTGCAGAGAGAGAGGCTAGCATCACACCGAAGGACCTGCAGAGAGAGAGGCTAGCATCACACCAAAGGACCTGCAGAGAGAGAGGCTAGCAGCACACACACCGAAGAAGACCTGCAGAGAGAGAGGCTAGCATCACACCGAAGACCTGAGAGAGAGAGAGAGGCTAGCATCACACCGAAGACCTGCAGAGAGAGAGGCTAGCATCACACCGAAGGACCTGCAGAGAGAGAGGCTAGCATCACACACCGAAGACCTGCAGAGAGAGAGGCTAGCATCACACCGAAGACCTGCAGAGAGAGAGGCTAGCATCACACCGAAGGACCTGCAGAGAGAGAGGCTAGCATCACACCGAAGGACCTGCAGAGAGAGAGGCTAGCATCACACCGAAGACCTGCAGAGAGAGAGGCTAGCATCACACCGAAGACCTGCAGAGAGAGAGGCTAGCATCACACCGAAGACCTGCAGGGAAACTCTCAAAGGTCTATGGGAAACTCTCAAAGATCTATGGGAAACTCTCAAAGATCTATGGGAAACTCTCCTGTATTTGGGCATCGTCTGGTCCTCCCGGTTCTGTGCAGTGGATGATCTCCCATAATGCATTGCGTCAAACACGCGTGTGTGGGTCTCACACCGGGTCTCACGCACGTGCACAGAGGGTCTCACGCACGTGCACAGAGGGTCTCACGCACGTGCACAGAGGGTCTCACGCACGTGCCCAGAGGGGCTCGGCTCTGACCAATCAGAGCAGTTCATCAGAGCGGGAGTTAGAGCGGGAGCCAGACGAGCAGAGTTTGTGGCACTAAAGTGTGGATTTAAACAAAACCGAAGGATTTAAGAAGAAAAAAAGTTCAGGACGACAAGGGACACTAAAATCCCCACAAAATCTGACCTTTATTAAAGCTGTAGGTTCTCTGTAGGTTCTCTGTCAGGTTCTCTGTAGGTTCTCTGTAGGTTCTCTGTCAGGTTCTCTGTCAGGTTCTCTGTCAGGTTCTCTGTCAGGTTCTCTGTCAGGTTCTCTGTCAGGTCCTCGGTCAGGTTCTCTGTCAGGTTCTCTGTCAGGTTCTCTGTCAGGTTCTCTGTCAGCTGAGGTTGAGCTGTTTTAATATGCATTGAGTTTTATGGGGAAAATTTCTGGGTAGCCCACGTGAATTTAGCCTGGTTCAGTCTGGTTCAGTCTGGTTCAGTCTGGTTCAGTCTGGTTCAGTCTGGTTCAGTCTGGTTCAGTCTGGTTCAGTCTGGTTCAGTCTGCAGTACCGCGAGAATCCCCCGAGCACGTGAGTTATTCAGCTACAAGCTAGTAATACACTATCCAGTTAATATAATAGATCCATGGACCAGACTCAGGACCAGAGGGGGGGCCAGGACCAGAGGGTGGGACCAGAGGGGGGGCCAGGACCAGAGGGTGGGACCAGAGGGGGGGCCAGGACCAGAGGGGGGGCCAGGACCAGAGGGTGGGACCAGAGGGGGGGCCAGGACCAGAGGGGGGGCCAGGACCAGAGGGTGGGACCAGAGGGGGGGCCAGGACCAGAGGGTGGGACCAGAGGGGGGGCCAGGACCAGAGGGTGGGACCAGAGGGGGGGCCAGGACCAGAGGGTGGGACCAGAGGGGGGCCCAGGACTAGGGCGCGGTTCAAAAATATGACACAGAGTTCTACATCTGGAACATTCTGTGAAAACTTACAACAGACTCGACTGAAGCAAAAGGTTAGCGTTAGCGTTAGCTTAGCCACAAAGAGTCACTGACCAGATGTCCACCTTCTCAGAGACCGGCTCGTTGCGGATGACCTCCGGCGCCATCCACGCCACGGTCCCAGCGAACGACATCTTGGTGCTTTTGTCACTGAGTTCTTTGGACGTTCCAAAGTCGGAGATCTTCACCGAGTCGTCGTAGGTGATCAGCATGCTGCACACACCGTTAGCATTAGCAGGTTAGCAGAGACACAGTTAGCATTAGCAGGTTAGCAGAGACACAGTTAGCATTAGCAGGTTAGCACTCACTTGGGGGACTTGAGGTCTCGGTGGATGATCTTGTGCAGGTGCAGGTAGTTCATCCCGCCGGCCGTCCCCATGGCCCAGTCCATCAGCAGAGACGGGTGGATCTTGCGTCCTGCGCGCAGCACCTCGTACAGCTGGCCTTGGGCGCAGTACTCCATGATGATGCAGTAGCAGGGCGCCTGGGTGCAGATGCCCCTGTCAGACAGTAAAACGAACACCACTTTACCACAGCGTGCCCGAGGTCACGTGACCAGAGCGTGCCCGAGGTCACGTGACCACAGCGTGCCCGAGGTCACGTGACCAGAGCGTGCCCGAGGTCACGTGACCACAGCGTGCCCGAGGTCACGTGACCAGAGCGTGCCCGAGGTCACGTGACCACAGCGTGCCCGAGGTCACGTGACCAGAGCGTGTGGACGTTACTTGAAGGTGATGATGTTCGGGTGCTTCAGTTATGTATAGACAGTGTTATGTATAGACAGTGTTATGTATAGACAGTGTTATGTATAGACAGTGTTATGTATAGACAGTGTTATATATAGACAGTGTTATATATAGACAGTGTTATGTATAGACAGTGTTATGTATAGACAGTGTTATATATAGACAGTGTTATGTATAGACAGTGTTATATATAGACAGTGTTAGGTATAGACAGTGTTATGTATAGACAGTGTTATGTATAGACAGTGTTATGTATAGACAGTGTTATGTATAGACAGTGTTATATATAGACAGTGTTATATATAGACAGTGTTATGTATAGACAGTGTTATATATAGACAGTGTTATATATAGACAGTGTTATATATAGACAGTGTTATATATAGACAGTGTTATGTATAAACAGTGTTAGGTATAGACAGTGTTATGTATAGACAGTGTTATGTATAGACAGTGTTATGTATAGACAGTGTTATGTATAGACAGTGTTATGTATAGACAGTGTTATATATAGACAGTGTTATGTATAGACAGTGTTATGTATAAACAGTGTTAGGTATAGACAGTGTTATGTATAGACAGTGTTATGTAAAGACAGTGTTATGTATAGACAGTGTTATGTATAGACAGTGTTAGGTATAGACAGTGTTATGTATAGACAGTGTTATATATAGACAGTGTTATGTATAGACAGTGTTATATATAGACAGTGTTATGTATAGACAGTGTTATATATAGACAGTGTTATGTATAGACAGTGTTATATATAGACAGTGTTATGTATAGACAGTGTTATGTATAGACAGTGTTATATATAGACAGTGTTATGTATAGACAGTGTTATGTATAGACAGTGTTATGTATAGACAGTGTTATATATAGACAGTGTTATGTATAGACAGTGTTATATATAGACAGTGTTATATATAGACAGTGTTAGGTATAGACAGTGTTATGTATAGACAGTGTTATGTATAGACAGTGTTATGTATAGACAGTGTTATGTATAGACAGTGTTATATATAGACAGTGTTATGTATAGACAGTGTTATATATAGACAGTGTTATATATAGACAGTGTTATATATAGACAGTGTTATATATAGACAGTGTTATGTATAGACAGTGTTATGTATAGACAGTGTTATGTATAGACAGTGTTATGTATAGACAGTGTTATATATAGACAGTGTTATGTATAGACAGTGTTATGTATAGACAGTGTTATATATAGACAGTGTTATGTATAGACAGTGTTATGTATAGACAGTGTTATATATAGACAGTGTTATGTATAGACAGTGTTATATATAGACAGTGTTATATATAGACAGTGTTATATATAGACAGTGTTATGTATAGACAGTGTTATATATAGACAGTGTTATGTATAGACAGTGTTATGTATAGACAGTGTTATATATAGACAGTGTTATATATAGACAGTGTTATATATAGACAGTGTTATGTATAGACAGTGTTATATATAGACAGTGTTATGTATAGACAGTGTTATATATAGACAGTGTTATATATAGACAGTGTTATATATAGACAGTGTTATGTATAGACAGTGTTATATATAGACAGTGTTATGTATAGACAGTGTTATGTATAGACAGTGTTATGTATAGACAGTGTTATATATAGACAGTGTTATGTATAGACAGTGTTATATATAGACAGTGTTATGTATAGACAGTGTTATGTATAGACAGTGTTAGGTATAGACAGTGTTATATATAGACAGTGTTATATATAGACAGTGTTATGTATAGACAGTGTTAGGTATAGACAGTGTTATATATAGACAGTGTTATATATAGACAGTGTTATATATAGACAGTGTTATGTATAGACAGTGTTATGTATAGACAGTGTTATGTATAGACAGTGTTATGTATAGACAGTGTTAGGTATAGACAGTGTTATATATAGACAGTGTTATGTATAGACAGTGTTATATATAGACAGTGTTATGTATAGACAGTGTTATGTATAGACAGTGTTATATATAGACAGTGTTATGTATAGACAGTGTTATATATAGACAGTGTTATGTATAGACAGTGTTATGTATAGACAGTGTTATATATAGACAGTGTTATGTATAGACAGTGTTATGTATAGACAGTGTTATATATAGACAGTGTTATGTATAGACAGTGTTATGTATAGACAGTGTTATATATAGACAGTGTTATATATAGACAGTGTTATAGACGTTACTTGAAGGTGATGATGTTCGGGTGCTTCAGTTTCCGCAGGTGTTTGATGTCCGTCTCTTTGATGGTCCTCACTTTCTTCACGGCCACTTCCTGTCCGTGCAGTTTCCCGAGAAACACTGCCCCCTGTGCCCCGCTGCCCACCCACTGCAGGTCCGAGATCTCCTCAAAGGGCACCTCCCAGGCTTCTGCAACACACACACTGTGTGAGAGTGTGTGTCTGTGAGAGAGTGTGTGTGTCTGTGAGAGAGAGTGTCTGTGAGAGAGAGTGTGTGTCTGTGAGAGAGTGTGTCTGTGTGAGAGAGAGAGTGTGACTGTGAGAGAGTGTGTCTGTGAGAGAGAGAGAGTGTGTGTCTGTGTGAGTGTGTGTCTGTGAGAGAGTGTGTGTGTCTGTGAGAGAGAGTGTCTGTGAGAGAGAGTGTCTGTGAGAGAGTGTGTCTGTGAGAGAGAGAGAGTGTGTGTCTGTGAGAGAGTGTGTGTGTCTGTGAGAGAGAGTGTCTGTGAGAGAGAGTGTCTGTGAGAGAGTGTGTCTGTGAGAGAGAGAGAGTGTGTGTCTGTGAGAGAGTGTGTCTGTGTGAGTGTGTGTCTGTGTGAGTGTGTGTCTGTGAGAGAGTGTGTGTCTGTGAGAGAGTGTGTCTGTGTGAGTGTGTGTCTGTGTGAGTGTGTGTCTGTGAGAGAGTGTGTCTGTGAGAGAGAGTGTGTGTCTGTGAGAGAGTGTGTCTGTGAGAGAGAGAGAGTGTGTGTCTGTGTGAGTGTGTGTCTGTGTGAGTGTGTGTCTGTGAGAGAGTGTGTGTCTGTGAGAGAGTGTGTCTGTGTGAGTGTGTGTCTGTGTGAGTGTGTGTCTGTGAGAGAGTGTGTCTGTGAGAGAGAGTGTGTGTCTGTGAGAGAGTGTGTCTGTGAGAGAGAGAGAGTGTGTGTCTGTGTGAGTGTGTGTCTGTGAGAGAGTGTGTCTGTGAGAGTGTGTGTCTGTGTGTGAGAGAGAGTGTGTGTCTGTGTGAGTGTGTGTCTGTGAGAGAGTGTGTCTGTGAGAGAGAGAGAGTGTGTGTCTGTGTGAGTGTGTGTCTGTGAGAGAGTGTGTCTGTGAGAGAGAGAGTGTGTGTCTGTGTGAGTGTGTGTCTGTGAGAGAGTGTGTCTGTGAGAGTGTGTGTCTGTGTGAGAGAGAGAGTGTGTGTCTGTGTGAGTGTGTGTCTGTGAGAGAGTGTGTCTGTGAGAGAGAGAGAGTGTGTGTGTCTGTGTGAGTGTGTGTCTGTGAGAGAGTGTGTCTGTGTGAGTGTGTGTCTGTGAGAGTGTGTGTCTGTGAGAGAGTGTGTCTGTGAGAGAGAGAGAGTGTGTGTCTGTGTGAGTGTGTGTCTGTGAGAGAGTGTGTCTGTGAGAGAGAGAGAGTGTGTGTCTGTGTGAGTGTGTGTCTGTGAGAGAGTGTGTCTGTGAGAGTGTGTGTCTGTGTGAGAGCCAGTGTGTGTGTGTGTGTGTCTGTGTGAGAGCCAGTGTGTGTGTCTGTGTGAGTGTGTGTCTGTGTGTGTCCAGTATATCTGAGGTAATGATGTGACTGCAGAGTTAGTGTCATAAGTTTTTGTTGTGTTGCTGAATGTGTGAGTGGAGGTTGAAAATGTATCTGCTTCTGCTTCACCCCACCCCCTTTTTTAACTGATGAACCTCGTGTTGTGCTGGTTTTTAAATAAATAAATAAATAACTAACTAGACACTTTATCGACCCCTGCAGAGAAATACAGTATATAGACAGTGTTATATATAGACAGTGTTATGTATAGATAGTGTTATATATAGACAGTGTTATGTATAGACAGTGTTATGTATAGATAGTGTTATATATAGACAGTGTTATATATAGACAGTGTTATGTATAGATAGTGTTATATATAGACAGTGTTATGTATAGACAGTGTTATGTATAGATAGTGTTATATATAGACAGTGTTATGTATAGACAGTGTTATATATAGACAGTGTTATGTATAGACAGTGTTATGTATAGACAGTGTTATGTATAGACAGTGTTATGTATAGACAGTGTTATGTATAGACAGTGTTATGTATAGACAGTGTTATGTATAGTTCCTGGCTCTAAATCAGTTTCTTTCACTCCCTCATTCAGCCAATCAGCTGTCAGCATGTAACATGAAGCATGTTGTGTCTGACACTGTGTCTCTTTGAGAATAATAATAACAAACAGTCACTTTTCTGCTGAATGTGGATCTAAACTGTATTCTGTGTTTGGTTTTGGCTTGTGTTTTATCTCAAAGTCAGCTCAGACCCTCCTCAGACCCTCCTCAGACCCTCCTCTGACCCTCCTCAGACCCTCCTCTGACCCTCTTCAGACCCTCCTCAGACCCTCCTCAGACCCTCCTCAGACCCTCCTCAGACCCTCCTCAGACCCTCCTCAGACCCTCCTCTGACCCTCCTCAGACCCTCCTCAGACCCTCCTCAGACCCTCTTCAGACCCTCCTCAGACCCTCTTCAGACCCTCTTCAGACCCTCCTCAGACCCTCCTCAGACCCTCCTCTGACCCTCCTCAGACCCTCTTCAGACCCTCCTCAGACCCTCCTCTGACCCTCCTCTGACCCTCCTCAGACCCTCCTCTGACCCTCCTCAGACCCTCCTCTGACCCTCCTCAGACCCTCTTCAGACCCTCCTCAGACCCTCTTCAGACCCTCCTCTGACCCTCCTCAGACCCTCTTCAGACCCTCCTCAGACCCTCCTCAGACCCTCCTCTGACCCTCCTCTGACCCTCCTCTGACCCTCCTCAGACCCTCTTCAGACCCTCCTCAGACCCTCCTCAGACCCTCTTCAGACCCTCCTCTGACCCTCCTCTGACCCTCCTCAGACCCTCCTCTGACCCTCCTCAGACCCTCTTCAGACCCTCCTCTGACCCTCCTCTGACCCTCCTCAGACCCTCTTCAGACCCTCCTCAGACCCTCTTCAGACCCTCCTCTGACCCTCCTCAGACCCTCTTCAGACCCTCCTCAGACCCTCCTCTGACCCTCCTCAGACCCTCCTCTGACCCTCCTCTGACCCTCCTCAGACCCTCCTCTGACCCTCCTCTGACCCTCCTCTGACCCTCCTCAGACCCTCCTCAGACCCTCCTCTGACCCTCCTCTGACCCTCCTCTGACCCTCCTCAGACCCTCCTCTGACCCTCCTCAGACCCTCCTCTGACCCTCTTCAGACCCTCCTCAGACCCTCCTCAGACCCTCCTCAGACCCTCCTCAGACCCTCCTCAGACCCTCCTCTGACCCTCCTCAGACCCTCCTCAGACCCTCCTCAGACCCTCTTCAGACCCTCCTCAGACCCTCCTCTGACCCTCCTCTGACCCTCCTCAGACCCTCCTCTGACCCTCCTCAGACCCTCCTCTGACCCTCCTCAGACCCTCCTCTGACCCTCCTCAGACCCTCCTCAGACCCTCTTCAGACCCTCCTCTGACCCTCCTCTGACCCTCTTCAGACCCTCCTCAGACCCTCTTCAGACCCTCCTCTGACCCTCCTCAGACCCTCTTCAGACCCTCCTCAGACCCTCCTCTGACCCTCCTCTGACCCTCCTCTGACCCTCCTCAGACCCTCTTCAGACCCTCCTCTGACCCTCCTCAGACCCTCCTCTGACCCTCCTCAGACCCTCCTCTGACCCTCCTCAGACCCTCCTCAGACCCTCCTCTGACCCTCCTCAGACCCTCCTCAGACCCTCTTCAGACCCTCCTCAGACCCTCTTCAGACCCTCCTCTGACCCTCCTCAGACCCTCTTCAGACCCTCCTCAGACCCTCCTCTGACCCTCCTCTGACCCTCCTCTGACCCTCCTCAGACCCTCTTCAGACCCTCCTCAGACCCTCCTCAGACCCTCTTCAGACCCTCCTCTGACCCCTCCCCTCTGACCCTCCTCAGACCCTCCTCTGACCCTCCTCAGACCCTCTTCAGACCCTCCTCAGACCCTCCTCTGACCCTCCTCTGACCCTCTTCAGACCCTCCTCAGACCCTCCTCAGACCCTCCTCTGACCCTCCTCTGACCCTCTTCAGACCCTCCTCAGACCCTCTTCAGACCCTCCTCAGACCCTCCTCAGACCCTCCTCAGACCCTCTTCAGACCCTCCTCTGACCCTCCTCTGACCCTCTTCAGACCCTCCTCTGACCCTCCTCAGACCCTCTTCAGACCCTCCTCAGACCCTCTTCAGACCCTCCTCAGACCCTCCTCTGACCCTCCTCAGACCCTCTTCAGACCCTCCTCAGACCCTCCTCTGACCCTCCTCTGACCCTCCTCTGACCCTCCTCAGACCCTCTTCAGACCCTCCTCAGACCCTCCTCAGACCCTCTTCAGACCCTCCTCTGACCCTCCTCTGACCCTCCTCTGACCCTCCTCAGACCCTCTTCAGACCCTCCTCAGACCCTCCTCTGACCCTCCTCTGACCCTCCTCAGACCCTCCTCTGACCCTCCTCAGACCCTCTTCAGACCCTCCTCAGACCCTCTTCAGACCCTCCTCTGACCCTCCTCAGACCCTCTTCAGACCCTCCTCAGACCCTCCTCTGACCCTCCTCAGACCCTCTTCAGACCTCTTCAGACCTCCTCAGACCCTCCTCTGACCCTCCTCAGACCCTCTTCAGACCCTCCTCAGACCCTCCTCTGACCCTCCTCTGACCCTCCTCAGACCTCCTCTGACCCTCCTCAGACCCTCCTCAGACCCTCTTCAGACCCTCCTCAGACCCTCTTCAGACCCTCCTCAGACCCTCCTCAGACCCTCTTCAGACCCTCCTCAGACCCTCCTCTGACCCTCCTCTGACCCTCCTCTGACCCTCCTCAGACCCTCCTCTGACCCTCCTCTGACCCTCTTCAGACCCTCCTCAGACCCTCCTCAGACCCTCCTCAGACCCTCCCCGGAAACCTGGACGCTAATCTCTTGAGGTTAATTCTCTCTCAGCTTTTAAATCCTCCTAATGCATTGGTGGGGGCGCCATGACCCGGGGTACAGCACTCAACAGGAGACGCTAACTCTGAGGCTAACTCTGAAGCTAACTCTGAGGCTAACTCTGAGGCTAACGCTGAGGCTAACTCTGAAGCTAACTCTGAGGCTAACTCTGAAGCTAACTCTGAGGCTAACTCTGAGGCTAACGCTGAGGCTAACTCTGAAGCTAACTCTGAGGCTAACTCTGAGGCTAACTCTGAGGCTAACTCTGAGGCTAACTCTGAAGCTAACTCTGAGGCTAACTCTGAGGCTAACTCTGACGCTAACTCTGAGGCTAACTCTGAGGCTAACTCTAAGGCTAACTGAAGCTAACTCTGAAGCTAACTCTGAAGCTAACTCTGAGGCTAACTCTGAGGCTAACTCTGAGGCTAACTCTGAAGCTAACTCTGAGGCTAACTCTGAAGCTAACTCTGAGGCTAACTCTGAGGCTAACTCTGAAGCTAACTCTGAAGCTAACTCTGAGGTAACTCTGAGGCTAACTCTGAGGCTAACTCTGAAGCTAACTCTGAGGCTAACTCTGAGGCTAACTCTGAGGCTAACTCTGAGGCTAACTCTGAAGCTAACTCTGAGGCTAACTCTGAGGCTAACTCTGAAGCTAACTCTGAGGCTAACTCTGAAGCTAACTCTGAGGTAACTCTGAGGCTAACTCTGAGGCTAACTCTGAAGCTAACTCTGAGGCTAACTCTGAGGCTAACTCTGAAGCTAACTCTGAGGCTAACTCTGAGGCTAACTCTGAGGTTAACTCTGAGGCTAACTCTGAAGCTAACTCTGAGGCTAACTTTGAGGCTAACTCTGAGGTTAACTCTGAGGCTAACTCTGAAGCTAACTCTGAGGCTAACTCTGAAGCTAACTCTGAGGCTAACTCTGAGGCTAACTCTGAAGCTAACTCTGAGGCTAACTCTGAAGCTAACTCTGAGGCTAACTCTGAGGCTAACTCTGAAGCTAACTCTGAGGCTAACTCTGAGGCTAACTCTGAAGCTAACTCTGAGGCTAACTCTGAAGCTAACTCTGAAGCTAACTCTGAGGCTAACTCTGAGGCTAACTCTGAGGCTAACTCTGAGGCTAACTCTGAAGGCTAACTCTGAGGCTAACTCTGAGGCTAACTCTGAGGCTAACTCTGAAGCTAACTCTGAGGCTAACTCTGAAGCTAACTCTGAGGCTAACTCTGAGGCTAACTCTGAGGCTAACTCTGAGGCTAACTCTGAAGCTAAGGCTAACTCTGAGGCTAACTCTGAGGCTAACTCTGAGGCTAACTCTGAGGCTAACTCTGAGGCTAACTCTGAGGCTAACTCTGAGGCTAACTCTGAGGCTAACTGAGCTGAGCTAACTCTGAGGCTAACTCTGAGGCTAACTCTGAAGCTAACTCTGAGGCTAACTCTGAAGCTAACTCTGAGGCTAACTCTGAGGCTAACTCTGAAGCTAACTCTGAGGCTAACTCTGAAGCTAACTCTGAGGCTAACTCTGAGGCTAACTCTGAGGCTAACTCTGAAGCTAACTCTGAGGCTAACTCTGAGGCTAACTCTGAAGCTAACTCTGAAGCTAACTCTGAGGCTAACTCTGAGGTTAACTCTGAAGCTAACTCTGAGGCTAACTCTGAGGCTAACTCTGACGCTAACTCTGAGGCTAACTCTGAGGCTAACTCTGAGGCTAACTCTGAAGCTAACTCTGAAGCTAACTCTGAAGCTAACTCTGAAGCTAACTCTGAGGCTAACTCTGAGGCTAACTCTGAGGCTAACTCTGAGGCTAACTCTGAAGCTAACTCTGAGGCTAACTCTGAAGCTAACTCTGAGGCTAACTCTGAGCTAACTCTGAGGCTAACTCTGAGGCTAACTCTGAAGCTAACTCTGAGGCTAACTCTGAGGCTAACTCTGAGGCTAACTCTGAAGCTAACTCTGAGGCTAACTCTGAGGCTAACTCTGAGGCTAACTCTGAGGCTAACTCTGAGGCTAACTCTGAGGCTAACTCTGAGGCTAACTCTGAAGCTAACTCTGAGGCTAACTCTGAGGCTAACTCTGAGGCTAACTCTGAGGCTAACTCTGAGGCTAACTCTGAAGCTAACTCTGAGGCTAACTCTGAAGCTAACTCTGAGGCTAACTCTGAGCTAACTCTGAGCTAACTCTGAGGCTAACTCTGAAGGCTAACTCTGAGGCTAACTCTGAGGCTAACTCTGAGGCTAACTCTGAAGCTAACTCTGAGGCTAACTCTGAGGCTAACTCTGAAGCTAACTCTGAGGCTAACTCTGAGGCTAACTCTGAGGCTAACTCTGAGGCTAAACATCTGAAGCTAACTCTGAGGCTAACTCTGAGGCTAACTCTGAGGCTAACTCTGAGGCTAACTCTGAGGCTAACTCTGAAGCTAACTCTGAGGCTAACTCTGAGCTAACTCTGAGGCTAACTCTGAGGCTAACTCTGAAGCTAACTCTGAAGCTAACTCTGAGGCTAACTCTGAGGCTAACTCTGAGGCTAACTCTGAGGCTAACTCTGAGGCTAACTCTGCTAACTCTGAGCTAACTCTGAGGCTAACTCTGAAGGCTAACTCTGAGGCTAACTCTGAGGCTAACTCTGAGCTAACTCTGAAGCTAACTCTGAGGCTAACTCTGAGGCTAACTCTGAGGCTAGGTAACTCTGAGAAGCTAACTCTGAGGCTAACTCTGAGGCTAACTCTGAGGCTAACTCTGCTAACTCTGAGGCTAACTCTGAAGCTAACTCTGAGGCTAACTCTGAAGCTAACTCTGAGGCTAACTCTGAGGCTAACTCTGAGGCTAACTCTGAGGCTAACTCTGAAGCTAACTCTGAGGCTAACTCTGAAGCTAACTCTGAGGCTAACTCTGAAGCTAACTCTGAGGCTAACTCTGAGGCTAACTCTGAAGCTAACTCTGAGGCTAACTCTGAGGCTAACTCTGAGGCTAACTCTGAAGCTAACTCTGAGGCTAACTCTGAAGCTAACTCTGAGGCTAACTCTGAAGCTAACTCTGAGGCTAACTCTGAAGCTAACTCTGAAGCTAACTCTGAAGCTAACTCTGAGGCTAACTCTGAAGCTAACTCTGAGGCTAACTCTGAGGCTAACTCTGAAGCTAACTCTGAAGCTAACTCTGAAGCTAACTCTGAAGAGGCTAACTCTGAAGCTAACTCTGAGGCTAACTCTGAGGCTAACTCTGAAGCTAACTCTGCTGAGGCTAACTCTGAAGCTAACTCTGAAGCTAACTCTGAAGCTAACTCTGAAGCTAACTCTGAGGCTAACTCTGAACTCTGAGGCTAACTCTGAGGCTAAACTCTGCTAACTCTGAGGCTAACTCTGAAGCTAACTCTGAGGCTAACTCTGAGGCTAACTCTGAGGCTAACTCTGAAGCTAACTCTGACCTGGCTAACTCTGAAGCTAACTCTGAGGCTAACTCTGAAGCTAACTCTGAGGCTAACTCTGAAGCTAACTCTGAGGCTAACTCTGAGGCTAACTCTGAAGCTAACTCTGAGGCTAACTCTGAGGCTAACTCTGAAGCTAACTCTGAGGCTAACTCTGAGGGCTAACTCTAAAACGCTAACTCTTGAAAGCTAACTCTGAGGCTAACTCTGAAGCTAACTCTGAGAGCTAACTCTGAGGCTAACTCTGAAGCTAACTCTGAAGGCTAACTCTGAAGCTAACTCTGAGGCTAACTTGAAGCTAACTCTGAAGCTAACTAACTCTGAGGCTAACTCTGAGGTTAACTCTGAAGCTAACTCTGAGGCTAACTCTGAAGCTAACTCTGAGGCTAACTCTGAGGCTAACTCTGAAGCTAACTCTGAGGCTAACTCTGAAGCTAACTCTGAAGCTAACTCTGAGGCTAACTCTGAAGCTAACTCTGAGGCTAACTCTGAGGCTAACTCTGAGGCTAACTCTGAAGCTAACTCTGAAGCTAACTCTGAAGCTAACTCTGAAGCTAACTCTGAGGCTAACTCTGAGGCTAACTCTGAGGCTAACTCTGAAGCTAACTCTGAAGCTAACTCTGAGGCTAACTCTGAGGCTAACTCTGAAGCTAACTCTGAAGCTAACTCTGAAGCTAACTCTGAGGCTAACTCTGAAGCTAACTCTGAAGCTAACTCTGAAGCTAACTCTGAGGCTAACTCTGAAGCTAACTCTGAAGCTAACGTGGCCATATTGCAGATAGAGCGGCGTCCTGTTTTGTGAAACACGTTCCCAAAGGACCAGAGACATGTGCTCCTGCTGCTCCTGCTGCTCCTGCTGCTCCTGCTGCTCCTGCTGCTCCTCACCCCGGGACAGAGGAGGAGGCCTCATTTATCACATTAATAAGAACACTATACATTATTAATGCCCAGAGATTGATTGTGGGCTCTCTCTGACAGAGCACTCACTCTGAGGCCTTTCATGTTCTCTTCTACAATATCTGCTTTTCCTCTTATCGTGAGCTCGTGTGCAGATGGACTGGCAGCGATAACCAGAGGACCACAACGAGACCGAGGAGGAGCAGAGCTGATGGACTGGCAGCGATAACCAGAGGACCACAACGAGACCGAGGAGGAGCAGAGCTGATGGACTGGCAGCGATAACCAGAGGACCACAACGAGACCGAGGAGGAGCAGAGCTGATGGACTGGCAGCGATAACCAGAGGACCACAACGAGACCGAGGAGGAGCAGAGCTGATGGACTGGCAGCGATAACCAGAGGACCACAACGAGACCGAGGAGGAGCAGAGCTGATGGACTGGCAGCGATAACCAGAGGACCACAACGAGACCGAGGAGGAGCAGAGCTGATGGACTGGCAGCGATAACCAGAGGACCACAACGAGACCGAGGAGGAGCAGAGCAGATGGACTGGCAGCGATAACCAGAGGACCACAACGAGACCGAGGAGGAGCAGAGCTGATGGACTGGCAGCGATAACCAGAGGACCACAACGAGACCGAGGAGGAGCAGAGCAGATGGACTGGAGCCAGTATCACTCTGTCACCGTAGAACCACGTTGGCTAGTGTTGTGACAGATAGTTATTGTGTGTGTGTGTGTGTGTGTGTGTGTGTCTGTATGTGTATATGTGCATGTATGTGTGTGTGTGTGTGTATGTGTGTGTGTCTCTGTGTGTGTGTGTGTGTGTGTGTGTGTCTCTCTGTGTGTGTGTGTGTGTGTCAGGTTGTGCGTTAATAGAGATGAGAGGCGCAGGGTCAGATCGTAGTCGTACATTATTCATGAGGAGGATTTGGAAAAGGGGGGAGTCCCGAGGGAGCTCCAGCTTTTGTAGTGTCTGCATAAACAAGCGTCACGGCAGGGAGGGGGAGAGAGGAGGGGAGGGAGGGAGGGGGAGAGAGGAGGGGAGGGAGGGAGGGAGGGAGGGGGGAGAGAGGAGGGGAGGGAGGGAGGGAGGGAGGGAGGGGAGAGAGGAGGGGAGGTGATAGAGGGGGGGGGATGGGAGAGGGGGAGAGAGAGGGGGAGGTGATAGAGGGGGAGAGGGGGAGAGAGGAGGGGAGGTGATAGAGGGGGGAGGGGGAGAGAGGGAGGGGAGATGATAGAGGGGGGGGGAGGGAGAGAGGGAGGGGAGGTGATAGAGGGGGGGAGAGGGGGGAGAGAGGAGAGAGAGACGGAGGTGACAGAGGGGGAGAGAGAGGGGAGAGATGGAGGTGACAGAGAGGTAGGGGGGGGGGAGAGAGGGGGGAGAGATGGAGGTGACAGAGAGGTAGGGGGGGGAGAGAGGGAAGAGATGGAGGTGACAGAGAGGTAGGGGGGGAGAGATGGGAGAGATGGAGGTGACAGAGAGGTAGGGGGGAGAGAGAGGGGAGAGATGGAGGTGACAGAGAGGTAGGGGGGAGAGAGAGGGGAGAGAGGAGGTGACAGAGAGGTAGGGGGGAGAGAGAGGGGAGAGATGGAGGTGACAGAGAGGTAGGGGGGGGAGAGATGGGAGAGATGGAGGTGACAGAGAGGTTAGGGGGGAGAGAGAGGGGAGAGATGGAGGTGACATCAGAGAGTAGGGGGGAGAGAGAGGGGAGAGATGGAGGTGACAGAGAGGTAGGGGGGAGAGAGAGGGGAGAGATGGAGGTGACAGAGAGGTAGGGGGGGAGAGATGGGAGAGATGGAGGTGAGAGAGAGGTAGGGGGGAGGAGATGGGAGAGATGGAGGTGACAGAGAGGTAGGGGGAGAGATCGGGAGAGATGGAGGTGACAGAGAGGTAAGGGGGGAGAGAGAGGGGAGAGATGGAGGTGACAGAGAGGTAGGGGGGGAGAGAGAGGGGAGAGATGGAGTTGAAGAGAGGTAGGGGGAGAGATGGGAGAGAGGAGGTGACAGAGAGGTTAGGGGGGAGGAGAGAGAGGGGAGAGATGGAGTGGTGACAGAGAGGTAGGGGGGAGAGATGGGAGAGATGGAGTGGTGACAGAGAGGTAGGGGGGCGAGGGAGAGAGGGAGATGGAGGTGACAGAGAGGTAGGGGGAGAGATAGGGAGAGATGGAGGTGACAGAGAGGTAGGGGGGGAGAGAGAGGGGAGAGATGGAGGTGACAGAGAGGAGGTAGGGGGAGAGATGGAGAGATGGGAGGTGACAGAGGAGTAGGAGGGGGAGAGAGAGGGGAGAGATGGAGTGGTGACAGAGAGGTAGGGGGGAGAGGAGAGGGGAGAGAGAGGAGGTGACAGAGAGGTAGAGGGGAGAGAGAGGAGAGAGGAGGGAGAGAGGAGGAGGAGAGAGAGGGAGAGGAGGAGAGAGGAGGAGGGGAGGAGAGAGAGGGGAGAGAGGAGGGAGAGAGAGGAGAGGGGGAGAGAGGAGAGAGGAGGGAGAGGAGAGGGGAGGAGAGAGGGGAGAGAGGAGAGGGGAGAGAGAGAGGAGGGGAGAGAGAGGGGAGAGAGGAGGGAGAGAGAGAGGGAGGAGAGAGGGGAGAGAGGAGGAGAGGAGAGGGAGGGAGGAGAGAGAGGGGAGAGAGGAGGGAGAGAGGAGGAGAGGAGAGAGAGGGGAGAGAGGAGGAGAGAGAGGGAGGGAGAGAGAGGGAGAGAGGAGGAGAGAGAGAGGAGAGGGGAGAGAGGGAGAGAGGAGGGAGAGAGGAGAGGAGGGAGAGAGAGGGGAGAGAGAGAGGGAGAGAGAGGAGGGAGGGAGAGAGGAGAGAGGAGGGAGAGAGAGGAGGGGAGGAGAGAGAGGGAGAGAGGAGGGAGAGAGGAGAGGGAGGGAGAGAGAGGGAGAGAGGAGGAGAGAGAGAGGAGGAGAGGGGAGAGAGAGAGGGAGGAGAGAGGAGAGAGGAGGGGAGAGAGAGGGGAGAGAGGAGGGAGGAGAGAGGAGGGAGGGAGAGAGAGGGAGAGAGGAGGTGAGAGAGAGGAGGGAGAGAGAGGGAGAGAGGAGGGGAGAGAGGAGGAGGGAGAGAGAGGGAGAGAGAGGGAGGAGAGAGAGAGGAGGGGAGAGGAGAGAGGAGGAGAGAGGAGGAGAGAGAGGAGAGAGGGGAGAGGAGAGAGAGAGGGAGGAGAGGAGGAGAGAGAGGGGAGAGAGAGGAGGAGAGAGAGGAGAGGAGAGGGAGGAGGAGAGAGGAGAGAGAGGAGGGAGAGAGGAGGAGAGAGGAGAGGGAGAGAGAGGAGAGAGGAGAGGAGGGAGAGAGGAGGAGAGAGAGGAGGAGGGGAGAGAGGAGAGAGGAGGGAGAGAGAGAGGGAGGGAGAGAGGGAGAGAGGAGGTGAGAGAGAGGGAGAGGAGAGAGAGAGGGGAGAGAGGAGGAGAGAGAGAGGAGGGGAGAGAGAGGGAGAGAGGAGGGAGAGAGAGGAGAGGGGAGAGAGAGGAGAGAGGAGGAGAGAGAGGAGAGGAGGAGAGAGAGGGAGAGAGGAGGAGAGAGAGAGGAGAGGAGGAGAGAGGAGGAGAGAGAGGGAGAGAGAGGAGGAGAGAGAGGGAGAGGAGGAGGGAGAGAGGAGAGAGGAGAGGAGGAGAGAGAGAGGGAGAGAGGAGGGGGAGAGAGGAGAGGAGAGAGGAGGAGAGGAGAGAGGAGGAGGGAGAGAGAGGGAGAGAGGAGGGGAGATGGGAGAGAGGTAGGGGGGAGGATGGGAGATGGATGGTGACAGAGGTAGGGGGGGAGCGAGAGGGGAGAGATGGAGGTGACAGAGAGGTAGGGGGGAGAGAGAGGGGAGATGGAGGTGACAGAGAGGTAGGGGGGAGAGATGGGAGAGATGGAGGTGACAGAGAGGTAGGGGGGGAGAGAGAGGGGAGAGAGATGGAGGTGACAGAGAGGTAGGAGGGGGGAGAGATGGGAGAGATGGAGGTGACAGAGAGGTAGGGGGGGAGAGAGAGGGGAGAGATGGAGGTGACAGAGAGGTAGGGGGGGCGAGAGAGAGGGGAGAGATGGAGGTGACAGAGAGGTAGGGGGAGGAGAGATGGGAGAGATGGAGGTGACAGAGAGGTAGGGGGGAGAGATGGGAGAGAGGAGGTGACAGAGAGGAGGGGGGAGAGATGGGAGGATGGAGGGACAGAGAGGTAGGGGGAGAGAGAGGGGAGAGATGGAGGTGACAGAGAGGTAGGGGGGGGGAGAGAGGGGAGAGATGGAGGTGACAGAGAGGTAGGGGGGAGAGATGGGAGAGATGGAGGTGACAGAGAGGTAGGGGGGAGAGAGGGAGAGATGGAGGTGACAGAGAGGTAGGGGGGAGAGATGGAGATGGGGAGAGATGGAGGTGACAGAGAGGTAGGGGGGAGAGAGAGGGGAGAGATGGAGGTGACAGAGAGGTAGGGGGGAGAGATGGGAGAGATGGAGGTGACAGAGAGGTAGGGGGGAGAGATGGGAGGGAGGGGAGAGGAGGGGGGAGAGAGGGGAGGTGACAGAGAGGTAGGGGGGAGAGAGGGGAGAGATGGAGGTGACAGAGAGGTAGGGGGGGGAGAGAGAGGGGAGAGATGGAGGTGACAGAGAGGTAGGGGGGGAGAGAGGGGAGAGATGGAGGTGACAGAGAGGTAGGGGGGAGAGAGGGGGGACACTGATCTGAGCCTTTTAAAAGGCTCAGATAAAGTCTCGCTGTGATTTCGAAGTGTTTGAGGAAACTCTGAGTTTAGACATAACTCTGTAAATCTTAAAGTTATTTGTTGGTAACACTTTATATTAATGGTACATGAGTTCATGCATGATTCTCATGAACTAATGGATGAATTAATGCATTAGTTCATGATACATTCATGCATTACTAGATCATGAATTCTCATGAACGAACATGATTACATGTTGGTTCATGGATGACTTCATCCGTGAACACAGACACACACACACACACACAGAGACAAACACACACACACACACACAGACACACACACACACAGACAGACACAGACACACAGAGACACACACACACACACACACACAGACACACACACACACACACACAGAGACAAACACACACACACACAGACACACAGAGACACACGCAGAGACACACACAGACACACACACACACACAGACACACAGAGACAAACACAGAGACACACACACACAGAGACACACACAGACACAGAGACACACACACACACAGACACACAGAGACACACACACACACACACAGAGACACACAGAGACACACACACACACATCATAATCATGATGATTCCATGAATTTACTGAAAAAGCAAAGAAATTACCAAAAAATAATCAACCGATCATGATCCTCATGAACGTCATGATCCTCATGAACGTCATGATCCTCATGAACGTCATGAACGTCATGATCCTCATGAACATCATGAACATCATGAACGTCATGAAAGTCATGAAAGTCATGAACGTCATGAAAGTCATGAACGTCATGAACATCATGAACGTCATGAAAGTCATGAACGTCATGAAAGTCATGAACATCATGAAAGTCATGAACGTCATGAACGTCATGAAAGTCATGAAAGTCATGAACGTCATGAAAGTCATGAACATCATGAAAGTCATGAACGTCATGAACGTCATGAAAGTCATGAACATCATGAAAGTCATGAAAGTCATGAACGTCATGAAAGTCATGAAAGTCATGAAAGTCATGAACGTCATGAACGTCATGAAAGTCATGAACGTCATGAACATCATGAAAGTCATGAATGTCATGAACGTCATGAAAGTCATGAAAGTCATGAAAGTCATGAACGTCATGAAAGTCATGAACATCATGAAAGTCATGAACGTCATGAACGTCATGAAAGTCATGAACGTCATGAACATCATGAAAGTCATGAATGTCATGAACGTCATGAAAGTCATGAAAGTCATGAAAGTCATGAACGTCATGAAAGTCATGAAAGTCATGAAAGTCATGAACGTCATGAACGTCATGAACGTCATGAAAGTCATGAAAGTCATGAACGTCATGAAAGTCATGCACGTCATGAAAGTCATGAAAGTCATGAAAGTCATGAAAGTCATGAAAGTCATGAACGTCATGAACGTCATGAAAGTCATGAAAGTCATGAACGTCATGAAAGTCATGAAAGTCATGAAAGTCATGAAAGTCATGAAAGTCATGACCGTCATGAACGTCATGAACGTCATGAAAGTCATGAAAGTCATGAACGTCATGAACGTCATGAACGTCATGAAAGTCATGAAAGTCATGAAAGTCATGAACGTCATGAACG
Organism: Knipowitschia caucasica; assembly: GCA_964034765.1. NCBI lineage: Eukaryota > Metazoa > Chordata > Actinopteri > Gobiiformes > Gobiidae > Knipowitschia > Knipowitschia caucasica. Next base: position 2,324,537 of record OZ035828.1, read on the forward strand.
TCATGAACGTCATGAAAGTCATGAAAGTCATGAACATCATGAAAGTCATGAACGTCATGAAAGTCATGAACGTCATGAAAGTCATGAAAGTCATGAACGTCATGAACGTCATGAAAGTCATGAAAGTCATGAACATCATGAACGTCATGAGTCATATGGCGGAAATCTACTGCAAATTATGACACACAATCATGAACTTATCATTTGCTAATGCTTAATACATCATGATTTCATTATATTAGCTAATACATCCAGTGTGCAGCAGCTTAGTGCGTGCGTGCGTGCATGTGTTTAGTGTGTCTGTGTGTATGTGTGTGTGTCTGTGTGTGTGTTGTTGTGTGTCTCATACCCCATGGTAGGGTATGGTGTATGACTGTACTGCACAGTATCACATTTGTATCTGTGTGTGTTCTGTGTATTTTTGTGTAGATGGTCAGATGCTGATTTGTTCCCAAACTGTAACTGTAGAACAACATATATACTATACATATATACACTATACACATATACACTATACACATATACACTATACATATATACACTATACACATATACACTATACATATATACACTATACACATATACACTATACATATATACACTATACACATATACACTATACACATATACACTATACATATATACATATACACTATACACATATACACATACACTATATATATATATATATATATATATATATATATACAGTACAGAGCAAAAGTGTGGACACCCTCTCTCCTTCACTGAGTTCTTTTCATGACTATTGCTGTAGACCTGCACCAGGCTGTGTTAGGGCTGTTTGACCAATAAGGAGAGAGACCAAACCCAGTCCAGATGGTTTTGGACCTGAACCCAGTCCAGATGGTTTTGGGGCTGGACCACAGAGTGAAGGGGCCAACAAGTGCTAAGCATCATGGGAACTCCTTCAAGACGTTGCACGAAGGTGTTGCAAATTAGCAGTCTTGCTATAACACTAAAAACAATGTATCTGGTTTGTCCAATGCTATTGTTATGTCCATACCAAATAAATAAATAAAAGACTGTTGAAGACCATTTCAGGTCCTGTTGAAGCTCATCCAGAGAATGCCAAGAGTGAAGCAGTATCAGAGAAAAAGGAGCTACTTTGAAGAACCAGAATATAACACATATTTACACTTTTTTACCACAAACATAATTCACATGAGTTCATTCATAAGTTGGATGCCTTCAGTGTCTATCTACCATTTTCATAATCATGAAAATAACAAACACTTTGAATGAGAAGGTGTCCAAACTTTTGATCTGTACTGTACATATACCCTATGTATATATACATTATATACATATACTGTACATATATACATATACATTATATACATATACTGTACATATATACATATACATTATATACATATACTGTACATATATACATATACATTATATACATATACATATATGAACATGTTGGTATATATACTATGTACATATACATTATATACATATACATATATGAACATGTTGGTATATATACTATGTACATATACCAATATGTTCATGTGGAACTCACCGTCCAGATCGTGCTTGTGTTCTGTGGAGTAGGCTTTTCCGATCATGGTCCAGACGGGTCTCAAACACCCAAACAGTCCCTCCAGGAAGCCCCCTCCTCCAGAGGACTGACACTGCAGCCGGGCGTCCCCCGGGTTTCGCACCATCACGTCCTGTCCCTCCCCCGTCCTGCAGGGGCCCCCCGTCCTGCAGGGGCTCCCATCACAGTCCTGCAGCTTCAGGACACTGTTGGCAAAGTGCTCGTGTGGCTCCTCACAGGGATGGCCCTCTCTGGGGCCCTCTCTGGGGCCCTCACTGGGGCCATCAGTGTGTCCTTCTCTGGGGCCCTCACTGGCCCCTGGGTCCACGGTGTTGATGGACAGGACGTTGCGGAGGACACACTGCGTGGGGGTGAGGTCCATCTCGGGGGTACATGGCGTCTCTGCGTCCAGGCGGCGAAAGGACGGTGGGTCTGACAGCGGCGAGTTGAAGGCGGACAGAGACGGGGACGGAGCGCGCTCATGAAGCAGCGCCATGACACTCGTCCAATCAGCTGCAGACGCAGAGGAACACAGGAAATGGTTAAGGACAAATCTAATTTCAAACTCTGTTCCACTGGGAGCGGCTAATGTAACACACGCCAACGATCAATATGTCCGAGTGCAGCTGGTGCTGGTGATCCAAGAGCATCATGGGAGATAAGTTATTATACATATTATTATATTGTGTCTATTGTCAAAAGGAAATCAAACATGAAAGTCACAAAACGGCTGCAGTCCAAACACGACTGTGTCGATGTTAGGGTTAGCGTAACCCTAACATCGACACAACAGCTGTTTTTATTTATCTTTTGTTCTGGAGTCGGAGCAGAATTTACAGAGTGTAACATGTTGTCTAAAACAAACACACACACACACACACACACACAGACACACACACCGACACACACACTTTGAAGCAGAACAGCTTTGATTTAATGCAACACTTTTCAAATGTGTCACAGCAGCAGCTACATCCACAGCACATGAATGTGAGTAACAGAGACACACACACCTGTAGCAGAGATACACACATGTAACAGAGATACACACACCTGTAGCAGAGATACACACATGTAACAGAGATACACACACATGTAACAGAGATACACACACATGTAGCAGAGATACACACACATGTAACAGAGATACACACACATGTAGCAGAGATACACACATGTAACAGAGATACACACACATGTAACAGAGATACACACACATGTAGCAGAAATACACACATGTAACAGAGATACACACATGTAACAGAGATACACACACATGTAACAGAGATACACACACATGTAACAGAGATACACGCATGTAACAGAGTTACACACACATGTAACAGAGATACACACACATGTAACAGAGATACACACACATGTAGCAGAGATACACACATGTAACAGAGATACACACACATGTAGCAGAGATACACACACATGTAACAGAGATACACACACATGTAACAGAGTTACACACACATGTAACAGAGATACACACATGTAACAGAGATACACACACATGTAACAGAGATACACACACATGTAACAGAGATACACACACATGTAACAGAGATACACACACATGTAACAGAGATAAATACATGTAACAGAGATAAATACATGTAACAGAGATACACACACATGTAACAGAGATACACACATGTAACAGAGATACACACACATGTAACAGAGATACACGCATGTAACAAAGTTACACACACATGTAACAGAGATACACACACATGTAACAGAGATACACACACATGTAGCAGAGATACACACATGTAGCAGAGATACACACACATGTAACAGAGATACACACACATGTAACAGAGATACACACACATGTAACAGAGATACACACACATGTAAGAGAGATACACACACATGTAACAGAGATACACACATGTAACAGAGATACACACACATGTAACAGAGATACACACACATGTAACAGAGATACACACACATGTAACAGAGATACACACACATGTAAAAGAGATACACACATGTAACAGAGATACACACACATGTAACAGAGATACACACATGTAACAGAGTTACACACACATGTAACAGAGATACACACACATGTAACAGGGATACACACACATGTAACAGAGATACACACATGTAACAGAGATACACACACATGTAACAGAGATACACACACATGTAACAGAGATACACACACATATAACAGAGTTACACACACATGTAACAGAGATACACACACATGTAACAGAGTTACACACACATGTAACAGAGTTACACACACATGTAACAGAGATACACACACATGAAACAGAAATACACACATGTAACAGAGATACACACACATGAAACATAGATACACACACATGTAGCAGAGATACACACACATGTAACAGAGATACACACACATGTAGCAGAGATACACACAAATATAACAGAGATACACACATGTAACAGAGATACACACACATGTAACATAGATACACACACATGTAGCAGAGATACACACACATGTAACAGAGATACACACACATGTAACAGAGATACACACACATGTAACAGAGAAACACACACATGTAACAGAGATACACACACATGTAACAGAGATACACACATGTAACAGAGATACCCGCATGGAACAGAGATACACACACATGTAACAGAGATACACACACATATAACAGAGATACACACACATGTAGCAGAGATACACACATGTAACAGAGATACACACACATGTAGCAGAGATACACACACATGTAACAGAGATACACACACATGTAACAGAGTTACACACACATGTAACAGAGATACACACATGTAACAGAGATACACACACATGTAACAGAGATACACACACATGTAACAGAGATAAATACATGTAACAGAGATACACACACATGTAACAGAGATACACACATGTAACAGAGATACACACACATGTAACAGAGATAAATACATGTAACAGAGATAAATACATGTAACAGAGATACACACATATGTAACAGAGAAACACACATGTAACAGAAATACACACACATGTAACAGAGATACACACACGTGTAACAGAGATACACGCATGTAACAAAGTTACACACACATGTAACAGAGATACACACACATGTAACAGAGATACACACACATGTAGCAGAGATACACACATGTAGCAGAGATACACACACATGTAACAGAGATACACACACATGTAACAGAGATACACACACATGTAACGGAGATACACACACATGTAAGAGAGATACACACACATGTAACAGAGATACACACATGTAACAGAGATACACACACATGTAACAGAGATACACACACATGTAACAGAGATACACACACATGTAACAGAGATACACACATGTAACAGAGATACACACACATGTAACAGAGATACACACATGTAACAGAGTTACACACACATGTAACAGAGATACACACACATGTAACAGGGATACACACACATGTAACAGAGATACACACATGTAACAGAGATACACACACATGTAACAGAGATACACACACATGTAACAGAGATACACACACATATAACAGAGTTACACACACATGTAACAGAGATACACACACATGTAACAGAGTTACACACACATGTAACAGAGTTACACACACATGTAACAGAGATACACACACATGAAACAGAAATACACACATGTAACAGAGATACACACACATGAAACATAGATACACACACATGTAGCAGAGATACACACACATGTAACAGAGATACACACACATGTAGCAGAGATACACACAAATATAACAGAGATACACACATGTAACAGAGATACACACACATGTAACATAGATACACACACATGTAGCAGAGATACACACACATGTAACAGAGATACACACACATGTAACAGAGATACACACACATGTAACAGAGAAACACACACATGTAACAGAGATACACACACATGTAACAGAGATACACACACATGTAACAGAGATACACACACATGTAACAGAGATACACACACATGTAACAGAGATACACACACATGTAACAGAGATACACACACATGTAACAGAGATACACACATGTAACAGAGATACCCACATGTAACAGAGATACACACACATGTAACAGAGTTACAGAGTTACACACACATGTAGCAGAGATACACACACATATAACAGAGATACACACACATGTAACAGAGTTACACACACATGTAACAGAGTTACACACACATGTAGCAGAGATACACACACATGTAACAGAGATACACACATGTAACAGAGATATACACAAGTAACAGAGATACACACACATGTAACAGAGATACACACACATGTAACAGAGATACACACATGTAACAGAGATACACACACATGTAGCAGAGATACACACATATAACAGAGATATACACACATGTAACAGAGATACACACATGTAACAGAGATACACACACATGTAGCAGAGATACACACATGTAACAGAGATACACAAATGTAACAGAGATACACACACATGTAACAGAGATACACACACATGTAACAGAGATACACACACATGTAACAGAGATACACACATGTAGCAGAGATACACACACATGTAACAGAGATATACACATGTAACAGAGATACACACACATGTAACAGAGATACACACACATGTAACAGAGTTACACACACATGTAACAGAGATACACACATGTAACAGAGATACACACACATGTAGCAGAGATACACACATATAACAGAGATACACACACATGTAACAGAGATACACACATGTAACAGAGATACACACACATGTAGCAGAGATACACACATGTAACAGAGATGCACACATGTAACAGAGATACACACACATGTAGCAGAGATACACACACATGTAGCAGAGATACACACATGTAACAGAGATACACACACATGTAACAGAGATACACACACATGTAGCAGAGATACACACATGTAACAGAGATACACACACGCGTAACAGAGATACACACACATGTAACAGAGATACACACACACATGTAACAGAGATACACACACATGTAACAGAGATACACACACACATGTAACAGAGATACACACACATGTAACAGAGATACACACACATGTAACAGAGATACACACACATGTAACAGAGATACACACACATGTAACAGATATACACACACATTTAACAGAGGTGGATTAATACTAATACTAATATCGTATTTTCTTACTTCCTATAAAGACACATGTATAATAACAACACAATACGACGTTTTAAACACACAATGTCACGCTACTCTGCAGCAAAGTCACGCATGAGACACACACATCTGATAATCTGTCAAAGACTGGATCTTCCACTGGGCTCATTATAACGAGAGGCCCAGGTTCGGAGGCATCAGCTGCTGTTACAGGCCACTGCACTGTGGATGGGAGCGGGGGGAGAGGGGGGAGCGGGGGGAGAGGGGGGGAGAGGGGGGAGGCTCTCATCTCTCCCTCTACTCCGTCTCTATGCGCAGTGAACGAGGTACATGGAGGAGGACCGCGGTGTAAAGAACAGGTCTTACCTCAGAGCTGACGGTCCATGGCGACGGGGGCGAGTGCGCGCGACCGAGACCTCCCTCAATCCGTGTTAGAATCCCCTTTCTCACAAACACAGAATCCTCCAGGAATAAAGCACACTGTTCCCTCTCTGCTCTCTGCTCCTCTCTCCTCTGCTCTCTGCTCCTCTGCTCTCTGCTCCTCTCTCCTTTCTGTCTGCTCCTCTCTCCTCTCCTCTCTGCTCCTGCGCGTTGCTCCTCTCTGCTCCTCTCTCTGCTCCTCTCTCCTCTCTGCTCCTGGTCACCTGTCTGTTGTGGAGTGATCCCGTCGTCGTGCTCTCGCTGCAGCAGTGACCCGCCTCCCTCACCCTCCCTCACGCTCCCCCACCCCCCCTCAGCCTCACCGTAAACAGGAGTGAGAGAGGAGGGAGCGCTCGTCCAATCAGCGCCCAGGACGGCTGTGACGCGCTGTGGATGCGGAGAAGAGATGGGATGAGGAGATGGGAGCACAGGTACAAACCACTCACTGATGGAGTTTGGAGCTGAAGTTCTATGGCAGGGGGGGGGGGGGTCAGCAGGAGCAGGGGGGGCTATGATGTCATCCCTGTGGTATTCAGGAGCACGTGGTGTAAATCCCTCAAAACCTATTAACGGCGCTGAAACTGGTGCATTGGCCGCAGTCTCTAACACCTCTCTCTGACATCTCTCTCTAACATCTCTCTCTAACGCCTCTCTCTAACATCTCTCTCTAACATCTCTCTAACATCTCTCTCTAACGTCTCTCTCTAACATCTCTCTCTAACGTCTCTCTCTAACACCTCTCTCTAACATCTCTCTCTGACATCTCTCTCTTACATCTCTATCTAACACCTCTCTCTAACATCTCTCTCTAACATCTCTCTCTAACATCTCTCTCTAACACCCCTCTCTAACACCTCTCTCTAACACCTCTCTCTAACATCTCTCTCTGACATCTCTCTCTAACATCTCTCTCTAACATCTCTCTCTAACATCTCTCTCTGACACCTCTCTCTGACACCTCTCTCTAACATCTCTCTCTAACATCTCTCTCTGACGTCTCTCTCTGACGTCTCTCTCTAACATCTCTCTCTGACGTCTCTCTCTGACACCTCTCTCTAACATCTCTCTCTGACGTCTCTCTCTGACACCTCTCTCTAACATCTCTCTCTAACATCTCTCTCTGACGTCTCTCTCTGACGTCTCTCTCTAACATCTCTCTCTGACGTCTCTCTCTGACAGCTCTCTCTAACATCTCTCTCTAACACCTCTCTAACATCTCTCTCTAACATCTCTCTCTGACACCTCTCTCTAACATCTCTCTCTGACACCTCTCTCTAACACCTCTTTCTAACATCTCTCTCTGACATCTCTCTCTGACATCTCTCTCTGACACCTCTCTCTAACATCTCTCTCTAACATCTCTCTCTAACATCTCTCTCTAACACCTCTCTAACATCTCTCTCTAACTTCTCTCTCTAACATCTCTCTCTAACACCCCTCTCTAACACCTCTCTATAACACCTCTCTCTAACATCTCTCTCTGACATCTCTCTCTAACATCTCTCTCTGACATCTCTCTCAAACATCTCTCTCTAACATCTCTCTCAAACATCTCTCTCTAACATCTCTCTCTGACATCTCTCTCTAATGTCTCTCTCTGACATCTCTCTTTAACATCTCTCTCTAACATCTCTCTCTAAGACCTCTCTAACACCTCTCTCTAACATCTCTCTCTGACATCTCTCTCTAACATCTCTCTCTAACGTCTCTCTCTAACGTCTCTCTCTGACATCTCTCTTTAACATCTCTCTCTAACATCTCTCTCTAACACCTCTCTAACACCTCTCTCTAACGTCTCTCTCTAACGTCTCTCTCTAACATCTCTCTCTAATGTCTCTCTCTAACATCTCTCTCTGACATCTCTCTCTAACATCTCTCTCTGACATCTCTCTCTAACACCTCTCTCTAACGTCTCTCTCTAACGTCTCTCTCTAACACCTCTCTCTAACACCTCTCTCTGACATCTCTCTCTAACATCTCTCTCTAACGCCTCTCTCTAACATCTCTCTCTAACATCTCTCTAACATCTCTCTCTAACGTCTCTCTCTAACATCTCTCTCTAACGTATATCTCTAACACCTCTCTCTAACATCTCTCTCTGACATCTCTCTCTTACATCTCTATCTAACACCTCTCTCTAACATCTCTCTCTAACATCTCTCTCTAACATCTCTCTCTAACATCTCTCTCTAACACCCCTCTCTAACACCTCTCTCTAACACCTCTCTCTAACATCTCTCTCTGACATCTCTCTCTGACATCTCTCTCTGACAACTCTCTCTAACACCTCTCTCTAACACCTCTCTCTAACATCTCTCTCTAACATCTCTCTCTGACACCTCTCTCTGACACCTCTCTCTAACATCTCTCTCTAACATCTCTCTCTGACGTCTCTCTCTGACGTCTCTCTCTAACATCTCTCTCTGACGTCTCTCTCTGACACCTCTCTCTAACATCTCTCTCTGACGTCTCTCTCTGACACCTCTCTCTAACATCTCTCTCTAACATCTCTCTCTGACGTCTCTCTCTGACGTCTCTCTCTAACATCTCTCTCTGACGTCTCTCTCTGACACCTCTCTCTAACATCTCTCTCTAACACCTCTCTAACATCTCTCTCTAACATCTCTCTCTGACACCTCTCTCTAACATCTCTCTCTGACACCTCTCTCTAACACCTCTTTCTAACATCTCTCTCTGACATCTCTCTCTGACATCTCTCTCTGACACCTCTCTCTAACATCTCTCTCTAACATCTCTCTCTAACATCTCTCTCTAACACCTCTCTAACATCTCTCTCTAACTTCTCTCTCTAACATCTCTCTCTAACACCCCTCTCTAACACCTCTCTCTAACACCTCTCTCTAACATCTCTCTCTGACATCTCTCTCTAACATCTCTCTCTGACATCTCTCTCAAACATCTCTCTCTAACATCTCTCTTTAACATCTCTCTCTAACATCTCTCTCTGACATCTCTCTCTAATGTCTCTCTCTGACATCTCTCTTTAACATCTCTCTCTAACATCTCTCTCTAAGACCTCTCTAACACCTCTCTCTAACATCTCTCTCTGACATCTCTCTCTAACATCTCTCTCTAACGTCTCTCTCTAACGTCTCTCTCTGACATCTCTCTTTAACATCTCTCTCTAACATCTCTCTCTAACACCTCTCTAACACCTCTCTCTAACGTCTCTCTCTAACGTCTCTCTCTAACATCTCTCTCTAATGTCTCTCTCTAACATCTCTCTCTGACATCTCTCTCTAACATCTCTCTCTGACATCTCTCTCTAACACCTCTCTCTAACGTCTCTCTCTAACATCTCTCTCTAACACCTCTCTCTAACACCTCTCTCTGACATCTCTCTCTAACATCTCTCTCTGACATCTCTCTCTAACACCTCTCTCTAACGTCTCTCTCTAACGTCTCTCTCTAACACCTCTCTCTAACACCTCTCTCTAACATCTCTCTCTAACGTCTCTCTCTGACATCTCTCTCTAACGCCTCTCTCTAACGTCTCTCTCTAACTTCGCTCTCTAACATCTCTCTCTAACGTCTCTCTCTAACATCTCTCTCTGACATCTCTCTCTAACATCTCTCTCTAACGTCTCTCTCTAACGTCTCTCTCTGACATCTCTCTCTAACATCTCTCTCTAACGTCTCTCTCTAACATCTCTCTCTGACATCTCTCTAACATCTCTCTCTAACATCTCTCTCTAACGTCTCTCTCTGACATCTTTCTCTAACATCTCTCTCTAACGCCTCTCTCTGACATCTCTCTCTAACATCTCTCTCTAACACCTCTCTCTAACATCTCTCTCTAACGTCTCTCTCTGACATCTCTCTCTAACGCCTCTTTCTAACGTCTCTCTCTAACGCCTCTCTCTAACGTCTCTCTCTAACGTCTCTCTCTGACGTCTCTCTCTAACATCTCTCTCTAACATCTCTCTCTAACGTCTCTCTCTAACGCCTCTCTCTAGCGTCTCTCTCTAACTTCTCTCTCTAACATCTCTCTCTAACGTCTCTCTCTAACATCTCTCTCTGACATCTCTCTCTAACATCTCTCTCTGACATCTCTCTCTAACATCTCTCTCTAACGTCTCTCTCTAACGTCTCTCTCTGACATCTCTCTCTAACATCTCTCTCTGACATATCTCTCTAACACCTCTCTCTAACGTCTCTCTCTAACGTCTCTCTCTAACACCTCTCTCTGACATCTCTCTCTAACATCTCTCTCTGACATCTCTCTCTAACATCTCTCTCTAACGTCTCTCTCTAACATCTCTCTCTGACATCTCTCTCTAACATCTCTCTCTGACATATCTCTCTAACACCTCTCTCTAACGTCTCTCTCTAACGTCTCTCTCTAACATCTCTCTCTAACATCTCTCTCTAACGTCTCTCTCTAACGTCTCTCTCTAACATCTCTCTCTCTCATCTCTCTCTAACATCTCTCTCTAACATCTCTCTCTAACATCTCTCTCTAACGTCTCTCTCTAACATCTCTCTCTAACATCTCTCTCTAACATCTCTCTCTAACATCTCTCTCTAACGTCTCTCTCTGACATCTCTCTCTGACGTCTCTCTCTGACGCCTCTCTCTGACGTCTCTCTCTGACGTCTCTCTCTGACGTCTCTCTCTGACGTCTCTCTCTAACACCTCTCTCTAACATCTCTCTCTAACACCTCTCTCTAACACCTCTCTCTAACGTCTCTCTCTGACATCTCTCTCTAACATCTCTCTCTAACATCTCTCTCTAACATCTCTCTCTAACGTCTCTCTCTAACATCTCTCTCTAACATCTCTCTCTAACGTCTCTCTCTAACGCCTCTCTCTAACGTCTCTCTCTAACGTCTCTCTCTGACGTCTCTCTCTAACATCTCTCTCTAACATCTCTCTCTAACGTCTCTCTCTAACGCCTCTCTCTAACGTCTCTCTCTAACTTCTCTCTCTAACATCTCTCTCTAACATCTCTCTCTGACATCTCTCTCTAACGTCTCTCTCTAACACCTCTCTCTAACACCTCTCTCTAACGTCTCTCTCTAACGTCTCTCTCTGACATCTCTCTCTGACATCTCTCTCTAACATCTCTCTCTGACATCTCTCTCTAACACCTCTCTCTAACGTCTCTCTCTAACGTCTCTCTCTAACACTTCTCTCTAACATCTCTCTCTAACATCTCTCTCTAACACCTCTCTCTAACGTCTCTCTCTGACGTCTCTCTCTAACATCTCTCTCTAACATCTCTCTTTAACATCTCTCTCTAACGTCTCTCTCTGACGTCTCTCTCTAACACCTCTCTCTAACATCTCTCTCTAACGTCTCTCTCTGACATCTCTCTCTAACATCTCTCTCTAATGTCTCTCTCTGACATCTCTCTTTAACATCTCTCTCTAACATCTCTCTCTAACACCTCTCTAACACCTCTCTCTAACGTCTCTCTCTAACATCTCTCTCTGACATCTCTCTCTAACATCTCTCTCTAACATCTCTCTCTAACATCTCTCTCTAACGTCTCTCTCTGACATCTCTCTTTAACATCTCTCTCTAACATCTCTCTCTAACACCTCTCTAACACCGCTCTCTAACGTCTCTCTCTAACATCTCTCTCTGACATCTCTCTCTAACATCTCTCTCTAACACCTCTCTCTAACGTCTCTCTCTAACGTCTCTCTCTAACACCTCTCTCTAACACCTCTCTCTAACGTCTCTCTCTAACGTCTCTCTCTAACATCTCTCTCTAACATCTCTAACATCTCTCTCTAACGTCTCTCTCTGACATCTCTCTCTAACATCTCTCTCTAACATCTCTCTCTAACGCCTCTCTCTAACGTCTCTCTCTGACATCTCTCTCTAACATCTCTCTCTAACGTCTCTCTCTAACATCTCTCTCTAACATCTCTCTCTAACGTCTCTCTCTAACGCCTCTCTCTAACGTCTCTCTCTAACGTCTCTCTCTAACGTCTCTCTCTAACTTCTCTCTCTAACTTCTCTCTCTAACATCTCTCTCTAACGTCTCTCTCTAACGTCTCTCTCTGACATCTCTCTCTAACATCTCTCTCTAACATCTCTCTCTAACGTCTCTCTCTAACGCCTCTCTCTAACGTCTCTCTCTAACTTCTCTCTCTAACATCTCTCTCTAACATCTCTCTCTGACATCTCTCTCTAACGTCTCTCTCTAACACCTCTCTCTAACACCTCTCTCTAACGTCTCTCTCTAACGTCTCTCTCTGACATCTCTCTCTGACATCTCTCTCTAACATCTCTCTCTGACATCTCTCTCTAACACCTCTCTCTAACGTCTCTCTCTAACGTCTCTCTCTAACACCTCTCTCTAACATCTCTCTCTAACATCTCTCTCTAACACCTCTCTCTAACGTCTCTCTCTGACGTCTCTCTCTAACATCTCTCTCTAACATCTCTCTTTAACATCTCTCTCTAACGTCTCTCTCTGACGTCTCTCTCTAACACCTCTCTCTAACATCTCTCTCTAACGTCTCTCTCTGACATCTCTCTCTAACATCTCTCTCTAATGTCTCTCTCTGACATCTCTCTTTAACATCTCTCTCTAACATCTCTCTCTAACACCTCTCTAACACCTCTCTCTAACGTCTCTCTCTAACATCTCTCTCTGACATCTCTCTCTAACATCTCTCTCTAACATCTCTCTCTAACATCTCTCTCTAACGTCTCTCTCTGACATCTCTCTTTAACATCTCTCTCTAACATCTCTCTCTAACACCTCTCTAACACCTCTCTCTAACGTCTCTCTCTAACATCTCTCTCTGACATCTCTCTCTAACACCTCTCTCTAACACCTCTCTCTAACGTCTCTCTCTAACGTCTCTCTCTAACACCTCTCTCTAACACCTCTCTCTAACGTCTCTCTCTAACGTCTCTCTCTAACGTCTCTCTCTAACATCTCTCTCTAACATCTCTAACATCTCTCTCTAACGTCTCTCTCTGACATCTCTCTCTAACATCTCTCTCTAACATCTCTCTCTAACGCCTCTCTCTAACGTCTCTCTCTGACATCTCTCTCTAACATCTCTCTCTAACGTCTCTCTCTAACATCTCTCTCTAACATCTCTCTCTAACGTCTCTCTCTAACGCCTCTCTCTAACGTCTCTCTCTAACGTCTCTCTCTAACGTCTCTCTCTAACTTCTCTCTCTAACATCTCTCTCTAACGTCTCTCTCTAACGTCTCTCTCTGACATCTCTCTCTAACATCTCTCTCTAACATCTCTCTCTAACGTCTCTCTCTAACATCTTTCTCTGACATCTCTCTCTAACATCTCTCTCTAACATCTCTCTCTAACGTCTCTCTCTGACATCTCTCTCTAACATCTCTCTCTAACGTCTCTCTCTAACATCTCTCTCTAACATCTCTCTCTAACACCTCTCTCTACCATCTCTCTCTCTATCATCTCTCTCTGACATCTCTTTCTAACATCTCTCTCTAACATCTCTCTCTAACACCTCTCTCTAACGTCTCTCTCTAACGTCTCTCTCTAACGTCTCTCTCTAACGTCTCTCTCTGACATCTCTCTTTAACATCTCTCTTTAACATCTCTCTCTAACATCTCTCTCTAACATCTCTCTCTAACACCTCTCTCTAACGTCTCTCTAACATCTCTCTCTAATGTCTCTCTCTAACATCTCTCTCTGACATCTCTCTCTAACATCTCTCTCTGACATCTCTCTCTAACACCTCTCTCTAACGTCTCTCTCTAACGCCTCTCTCTAACACCTCTCTCTAACATCTCTCTCTAACATCTCTCTCTAACGTCTCTCTCTAACGTCTCTCTCTGACATCTCTCTCTAACATCTCTCTCTGACATCTCTCTCTAACACCTCTCTCTAAAGTCTCTCTCTAACGTCTCTCTCTAACACCTCTCTCTAACATCTCTCTCTAACACCTCTCTCTAACATCTCTCCCTAACATCTCTCTCTAACATCTCTCTCTAACGTCTCTCTCTGACATCTCTCTCTGACGCCTCTCTCTGACGTCTCTCTCTGACGTCTCTCTCTGACGTCTCTCTCTAACACCTCTCTCTAACATCTCTCTCTAACACCTCTCTCTAACACCTCTCTCTAATGTCTCTCTCTAACATCTCTCTCTAACATGTCTCTCTAACATCTCTCTTTAACATCTCTCTCTAACGTCTCTCTCTAACATCACTCTCTAACATCTCTCTCTAACATCTCTCTCTAACGTCTCTCTCTAACGCCTCTCTCTAACGTCTCTCTCTAACGTCTCTCTCTGACGTCTCTCTCTAACATCTCTCCCTAACATCTCTCTCTAACGTTTCTCTCTAACGCCTCTCTCTAACGTCTCTCTCTAACTTCTCTCTCTAACATCTCTCTCTAACATCTCTCTCTGACATCTCTCTCTAACGTCTCTCTCTAACACCTCTCTCTAACATCTCTCTCTAACATCTCTCTCTGACATCTCTCTCTAACATCTCTCTCTAACATCTCTCTCTAATGTCTCTCTCTAACATCTCTCTCTGACATCTCTAACATCTCTCTCTGACATCTCTCTCTAACACCTCTCTCTAACGTCTCTCTCTAACGTCTCTCTCTAACACCTCTCTCTAACATCTCTCTCTAACGTCTCTCTCTAACGTCTCTCTCTAACATCTCTCTCTGACATCTCTCTCTAACATCTCTCTCTAACATCTCTCTCTAACATCTCTCTCTAACGTCTCTCTCTAACATCTCTCTCTAACATCTCTCTCTAACGTCTCTCTCTGACATCTCTCTCTGACGTCTCTCTCTGACGCCTCTCTCTGACGTCTCTCTCTGACGTCTCTCTCTGACGTCTCTCTCTGACGTCTCTCTCTAACACCTCTCTCTAACATCTCTCTCTAACACCTCTCTCTAACACCTCTCTCTAACGTCTCTCTCTGACATCTCTCTCTAACGTCTCTCTCTGACGCCTATCTCTGACGTCTCTCTCTGACGTCTCTCTCTGACGTCTCTCTCTAACATCTCTCTCTAACACCTCTCTCTAACGTCTCTCTCTGACATCTCTCTCTAACGTCTCTCTCTAACATCTCTCTCTAACACCTCTCTCTAACGTCTCTCTCTAACGTCTCTCTCTAACATCTCTCTCTGACATCTCTCTCTAACATCTCTCTCTAACATCTCTCTCTAACGTCTCTCTCTAACGTCTCTCTCTGACGTCTCTCTCTAACATCTCTCCCTAACATCTCTCTCTAACGTTTCTCTCTAACGCCTCTCTCTAACGTCTCTCTCTAACTTCTCTCTCTAACATCTCTCTCTAACATCTCTCTCTGACATCTCTCTCTAACGTCTCTCTCTAACACCTCTCTCTAACATCTCTCTCTAACATCTCTCTCTGACATCTCTCTCTAACATCTCTCTCTAACATCTCTCTCTAACACATCTCTCTAACGTCTCTCTCTAACGTCTCTCTCTAACGTCTCTCTCTAACATCTCTCTCTAACACCTCTCTAACACCTCTCTCTAACGTCTCTCTCTAACGTCTCTCTCTAACATCTTTCTCTAATGTCTCTCTCTAACATCTCTCTCTGACATCTCTAACATCTCTCTCTGACATCTCTCTCTAACACCTCTCTCTAACGTCTCTCTCTAACGTCTCTCTCTAACACCTCTCTCTAACATCTCTCTCTAACATCTCTCTCTAACATCTCTCTCTAACATCTCTCTCTAACGTCTCTCTCTAACGTCTCTCTCTAACATCTCTCTCTGACATCTCTCTCTAACATCTCTCTCTAACATCTCTCTCTAACATCTCTCTCTAACGTCTCTCTCTAACATCTCTCTCTAACATCTCTCTCTAACGTCTCTCTCTGACATCTCTCTCTGACGTCTCTCTCTGACGCCTCTCTCTGACGTCTCTCTCTGACGTCTCTCTCTGAAGTCTCTCTCTGACGTCTCTCTCTAACACCTCTCTCTAACATCTCTCTCTAACACCTCTCTCTAACACCTCTCTCTAACGTCTCTCTCTGACATCTCTCTCTAACGTCTCTCTCTGACGCCTCTCTCTGACGTCTCTCTCTGACGTCTCTCTCTCTGACGTCTCTCTCTAACATCTCTCTCTAACACCTCTCTCTAACGTCTCTCTCTGACATCTCTCTCTAACGTCTCTCTCTAACATCTCTCTCTAACACCTCTCTCTAACACCTCTCTCTAACGTCTCTCTCTGACGTCTCTCTCTAACATCTCTCTCTAACATCTCTCTCTAACATCTCTCTCTAACCTCTCTCTCTAACATCTCTCTCTAACATCTCTCTCTAACATCTCTCTCTAACGTCTCTCTCTAACGTCTCTCTCTAACGCCTCTCTCTAACGTCTCTCTCTAACGTCTCTCTCTAACATCTCTCTCTAACGTCTCTCTCTAACGTCTCTCTCTAACGCCTCTCTCTAACGCCTCTCTCTAACTTCTCTCTCTAACATCTCTCTCTAACGTCTCTCTCTAACATCTTTCTCTGACATCTCTCTCTAACATCTCTCTCTAACATCTCTCTCTAACGTCTCTCTCTGACATCTCTCTCTAACATCTCTCTCTAACGTCTCTCTCTAACATCTCTCTCTAACATCTCTCTCTAACACCTCTCTCTAACATCTCTCTCTAACATCTCTCTCTGACATCTCTCTCTAACATCTCTCTCTAACATCTCTCTCTAACACCTCTCTCTAACGTCTCTCTCTAACGTCTCTCTCTAACGTCTCTCTCTAACGTCTCTCTCTGACATTTCTCTTTAACATCTCTCTTTAACATCTCTCTCTAACATCTCTCTCTAACATCTCTCTCTAACATCTCTCTAACACCTCTCTCTAACGTCTCTCTCTAACATCTCTCTCTAATGTCTTTCTCTAACATCTCTCTCTGACATCTCTCTCTAACACCTCTCTCTAACGTCTCTCTCTAACACCTCTCTCTAACATGTCTCTCTAACATCTCTCTCTAACGTCTCCCTCTAACATCTCTCTCTAACGTCTCTCTCTAACACCTCTCTCTAACATCTCTCTCTAACATCTCTCTCTAACATCTCTCTCTAACGTCTCTCTCTGACGTCTCTCTCTGACGCCTCTCTCTGACGCCTCTCTCTGACGTCTCTCTCTGACGTCTCTCTCTGACGTCTCTCTCTGACGTCTCTCTCTAACACCTCTCTCTAACATCTCTCTCTAACATCTCTCTCTAACACCTCTCTCTAACACCTCTCTCTAACATCTCTGACGCCTCTCTCTGACGCCTCTCTCTGACGTCTCTCTCTGACGTCTCTCTCTGACTTCTCTCTCTAACACCTCTCTCTAACATCTCTCTCTAACATCTCTCTCTAACACCTCTCTCTAACACCTCTCTCTAACGTCTCTCTCTGACATCTCTCTCTAACATCTCTCTCTAACATCTCTCTCTAACGTCTCTCTCTAACATCTCTCTCTAACATCTCTCTCTAACATCTCTCTCTAACGTCTCTCTCTAACGCCTCTCTCTAACGTCTCTCTCTAACGTCTCTCTCTGACGTCTCTCTCTAACACCTCTCTCTAACGTCTCTCTCTGACATCTCTCTCTAACGTCTCTCTCTAACATCTCTCTCTAACACCTCTCTCTAACGTCTCTCTCTAACGTCTCTCTCTAACATCTCTCTCTAACATCTCTCTCTAACATCTCTCTCTAACATCTCTCTCTAACGTCTCTCTCTAACGTCTCTCTCTGACGTCTCTCTCTAACATCTCTCCCTAACATCTCTCTCTAACGTTTCTCTCTAACGCCTCTCTCTAACGTCTCTCTCTAACTTCTCTCTCTAACATCTCTCTCTAACATCTCTCTCTGACATGTCTCTCTAACGTCTCTCTCTAACACCTCTCTCTAACATCTCTCTCTAACATCTCTCTCTGACATCTCTCTCTAACATCTCTCTCTAACATCTCTCTCTAACACATCTCTCTAACGTCTCTCTCTAACGTCTCTCTCTAACGTCTCTCTCTAACATCTCTCTCTAACACCTCTCTAACACCTCTCTCTAACGTCTCTCTCTAACGTCTCTCTCTAACATCTTTCTCTAATGTCTCTCTCTAACATCTCTCTCTGACATCTCTAACATCTCTCTCTGACATCTCTCTCTAACACCTCTCTCTAACGTCTCTCTCTAACGTCTCTCTCTAACACCTCTCTCTAACATCTCTCTCTAACTCTCTCTCTCTAACATCTCTCTCTAACATCTCTCTCTAACGTCTCTCTCTAACGTCTCTCTCTAACATCTCTCTCTGACATCTCTCTCTAACATCTCTCTCTAACTTACATCTCTCTCTAACATCTCTCTCTAACGTCTCTCTCTAACATCTCTCTCTAACATCTCTCTCTAACGTCTCTCTCTGACATCTCTCTCTGACGTCTCTCTCTGACGCCTCTCTCTGACGTCTCTCTCTGACGTCTCTCTCTGAAGGTCTCTCTCTGACGTCTCTCTCTAACACCTCTCTCTAACATCTCTCTCTAACACCTCTCTCTAACACCTCTCTCTAACGTCTCTCTCTGACATCTCTCTCTAACGTCTCTCTCTGACGCCTCTCTCTGACGTCTCTCTCTGACGTCTCTCTCTGACGTCTCTCTCTAACATCTCTCTCTAACACCTCTCTCTAACGTCTCTCTCTGACATCTCTCTCTAACGTCTCTCTCTAACATCTCTCTCTAACACCTCTCTCTAACACCTCTCTCTAACGTCTCTCTCTGACGTCTCTCTCTAACATCTCTCTCTAACATCTCTCTCTAACATCTCTCTCTAACCTCTCTCTCTAACATCTCTCTCTAACATCTCTCTCTAACATCTCTCTCTAACGTCTCTCTCTAACGTCTCTCTCTAACGCCTCTCTCTAACGTCTCTCTCTAACGTCTCTCTCTAACATCTCTCTCTAACGTCTCTCTCTAACGTCTCTCTCTAACGCCTCTCTCTAACGCCTCTCTCTCTCTCTAACTCTCTCTCTAACTCTCTCTCTAACTCTCTCTCTAACATCTTCTCTAACATCTCTCTCTAACATCTCTCTCTAACATCTCTCTCTAACATCTCTCTCTAACATCTCTCTCTAACATCTCTCTCTAACATCTCTCTCTAACATCTCTCTCTAACATCTCTCTCTAACATCTCTCTCTAACATCTCTCTCTAACATCTCTCTCTAACATCTCTCTCTAACATCTCTCTCTAACATCTCTCTACTCTCTCTCTAACATCTCTCTCTAACATCTCTCTCTAACTCTCTCTCTAACGTCTCTCTCTAACGTCTCTCTCTAACGTCTCTCTCTAACGTCTCTCTCTAACGTCTCTCTCTTAATTTCTCTTACATCTCTCTCTAACATCTCTCTCTAACATCTCTCTCTAACATCTCTCTCTAACTCTCTCTCTCTCTCTAACACTCTCTCTCTAACGTCTCTCTCTAACATCTCTCTCTAATGTCTTCTCTCTAACATCTCTCTCTGACATCTCTCTCTAACACCTCTCTCTAACGTCTCTCTCTAACACCTCTCTCTAACATGTCTCTCTAACATCTCTCTCTAACGTCTCCCTCTAACATCTCTCTCTAACGTCTCTCTCTAACACCTCTCTCTAACATCTCTCTCTAACATCTCTCTCTAACATCTCTCTCTAACATCTCTCTCTAACGTCTCTCTCTGACGTCTCTCTCTGACACTCTCTCTGACGTCTCTCTCTGACGTCTCTCTCTCTGACGTCTCTCTCTGACGTCTCTCTCTGACGTCTCTCTCTGACGTCTCTCTCTACTCGTCTCTCTCTACGTCTCTCTCTACATCTCTCTCTAACATCTCTCTCTACATCTCTCTCTAACACCTCTCTCTAACACCTCTCTCTCTAACATCTCCTCTAACGCCTCTCTCTAACGTCTCTCTCTGAACTCTCTCTGACTCTCTCTCTACTCTCTCTCTAACACTCTCTCTAACATCTCTCTCTAACATCTCTCTCTAACTCTCTCTCTACATCTCTCTAACACCTCTCTCTCTAACACCTCTCTCTAACGTCTCTCTCTGACATCTCTCTCTAACATCTCTCTCTAACATCTCTCTCTAACATCTCTCTCTAAATCTCTCTCTAACATCTCTCTCTAACATCTCTCTCTAACATCTCTCTCTAACATCTCTCTCTAACGTCTCTCTCTGTCATCTCTCTCTGACATCTCTCTCTAACATCTCTCTCTAACGTCTCTCTCTAACATCTCTCTCTAACATCTCTCTCTGACGTCTCTCTCTAACTCTCTCTCTAACTCTCTCTCTAACATCTCTCTCTAACATCTCTCTCTAACTCTCTCTCTAACATCTCTCTCTAACGTCTCTCTCTAACGTCTCTCTCTAACGTCTCTCTCTAACATCTCTCTCTAACATCTCTCTCTAACATCTCTCTCTAACACCTCTCTAACACCTCTCTCTAACGTCTCTCTCTTACGTCTCTCTCTAACATCTCTCTCTGACATCTCTCTCTAACATCTCTCTCTAACGTCTCTCTCTAACATCTCTCTCTAACACCTCTCTCTAACATCTCTCTCTAACATCTCTCTCTGACATCTCTCTCTAACATCTCTCTAACATCTCTCTCTAACACCTCTCTCTAACGTCTCTCTCTAACGTCTCTCTCTAACGTCTCTCTCTGACATCTCTCTTTAACATCTCTCTCTAACATCTCTCTCTAACACCTCTCTAACACCTCTCTCTAACGTCTCTCTCTTACGTCTCTCTCTAACATCTCTCTCTGACATCTCTCTCTAACATCTCTCTCTGACATCTCTCTCTAACACCTCTCTCTAACGTCTCTCTCTAACGTCTCTCTCTAACACCGCTCTCTAACGTCTCTCTCTAACGTCTCTCTCTAACACCTCTCTCTAACATCTCTCTCTAACGTCTCTCTCTAACGTCTCTCTCTAACGTCTCTCTCTGACATCTCTCTCTGACATCTCTCTCTAACTTCTCTCTCTAACGTCTCTCTCTGACGTCTCTCTCTGACGTCTCTCTCTGACGCCTCTCTCTGACGTCTCTCTCTGACGTCTCTCTCTGACGTCTCTCTCTGACGTCTCTCTCTAACACCTCTCTCTAACGTCTCTCTCTAACGTCTCTCTCTAACGTCTCTCTCTAACGTCTCTCTCTGACATCTCTCTCTGACATCTCTCTCTAACTTCTCTCTCTGACGTCTCTCTCTGACGTCTCTCTCTGACGTCTCTCTCTGACGCCTTTCTCTGACGTCTCTCTCTGACGTCTCTCTCTGACGTCTCTCTCTGACGTCTCTCTCTAACACCTCTCTCTAACATCTCTCTCTAACATCTCTCTCTAACACCTCTCTCTAACGTCTCTCTCTGACGTCTCTCTCTGACGTCTCTCTCTGACGTCTCTCTCTGACGTCTCTCTCTGACGTCTCTCTGTGTTTGTAACAGTATTTGAATGAAACATTTTAAGATGAAATGATTTTGTTCTAAACCTGCAGGAGTTTGGAAAAACAATGGTTTCACAGCGACAGAGTTTTGGGCAAACTGTGGTGAGTTGTGTGTTTTCAGCGGGGCCTGTGTGTGTTGTGTGTTTTCAGCGGGGCCTGTGTGTGTTGTGTGTTTTCAGCGGGGCCTGTGTGTGTTGTGTGTTTTCAGCGGGGCCTGTGTGTGTTGTGTGTTTTCAGCGGGGCCTGTGTGTGTTGTGTGTTTTCAGCGGGGCCTGTGTGTGTTGTGTGTTTTCAGCGGGGCCTGTGTGTTTACAGAGTGTGACCCTTTTCGGTGCCAAATCTAAATCCTGTCTTTATCTCAGATTATCTTCCATGTTGGATTTAAACCCTTAACAATGACCTCATCCAGAGAACAGCAACACACACACACACACACACACACAGAGACACACTCACACACACACGCATACGCACACACACACGCACACACCCACACGCACACACACACGCACACACACACGCACACACACGCACACACACGCACACACACACACACACACGTACAGACATACAAAAACACGCACAAACACAGAGAGAGAGAGACACACACAGACTCAGACACCCCCCCCACACACACACACGCACACACGCACGCACACGCACACACACAGGTGTTTGTGTTTGATTAAAGCTGAGAATGACAATCTATTGATGTGCAGTATGTATCCAAGTAATAATAATAATAATAATAATAATAGTAATAATAATAGTAATAATAATAATAACAATAGTAATAATAGTAATAATAGTAATAATAATAATAATAATAGTAATGATAGTAATAATAATAGTAATAATAATAATAATAGTAATAATAATAATAATAGTAATAATAATAATAATAATAGTAATAATAAAAATAATAGTAATAATAGTAATAATAATAGTAATAATAATAATAATAGTAATAATAATAATAATAGTAATAATAATAATAATAGTAATAATAGTAATAATAATAATAATAATAATAGTAATAATAATAATAATAGTAATAATAGTAATAATAATAGTAATAATAATAATAATAATAACAATGCATCAGTTTTAAACAGTTCTTTGATCTGACGCTGAAAGCCTCTTTACATTATTATTCTCTCTCTCCAAACACGGTGGTGATAAACTACTGTAGCCACAGCTGCCCTGGGGCACACTGACAGAAGCGAGGCAACCAGTCTGTGCCATCGGCCCCTCCCACCACTGTTAAAGCTGCACCTGAAATATCACAGACACAGATGTAGGACTGCAGCGTTTGGAGACGGCACAGACTCAGGACGTGTCGGCCCAAGTGGATAAAAGTAGGCACCAAAGCTCGTGATACAGACGCTGCTGTAGGACTGCTGTAGGACTGCAGTAGGACTGCAGTAGGACTGCTGTAGAACTGCTGTAGGTCTGCTGTAGGACTGCTGTAGGACTGCTGTAGGTCTGCTGTAGGACTGCTGTAGGTCTGCTGTAGGTCTGCTGTAGGACTGCTGTAGGTCTGCTGTAGGACTGCTGAAGGACTGCTGTAGGACTGCTGTAGGTCTGCTGTAGGACAGCTGTATGTCTGCTGTAGGACTGCTGAAGGACTGCTGTAGGACTGCTGTAGGACTGCTGTAGGTCTGCTGTAGGACTGCTGTAGGACTGCTGTAGGTCTACTGTATGTCTGCTGTAGGTCTGCTGTATGTCTGCTGTATGTCTGCTGAATGTCTGCTGTAGGTCTGCTGTAGGTCTGCTGCTGTAGGACTGCAGTAGGACTGCTGTAGGACTGCTGTAGGTCTGCTGTAGGTCTGCTGTATGTCTGCTGTATGTCTGCTGTATGTCTGCTGTAGGACTGCTGTAGGTCTGCTGTAGGACTGCAGTAGGACTGCTGTAGGTCTGCTGCTGTAGGACTGCAGTAGGACTGCTGTAGGACTGCTGTAGGTCTGCTGTAGGTCTGCTGTATGTCTGCTGTATGTCTGCTGTATGTCTGCTGTAGGACTGCTGTAGGTCTACTGTAGGACTGCTGTATGTCTGCTGTAGGTCTGCTGTATGTCTGCTGTATGTCTGCTGTATGTCTGCTGTAGGACTGCTGTAGGTCTGCTGCTGTAGGACTGCAGTAGGACTGCTGTAGGTCTGCTGCTGTAGGACTGCAGTAGGACTGCTGTAGGACTGCTGTAGGTCTGCTGTAGGTCTGCTGTATGTCTGCTGTATGTCTGCTGTATGTCTGCTGTAGGACTGCTGTAGGACTGCTGTAGGTCTACTGTAGGACTGCTGTATGTCTGCTGTAGGTCTGCTGTATGTCTGCTGTATGTCTGCTGTATGTGTGCTGTAGGACTGCTGTAGGTCTGCTGCTGTAGGACTGCTGTAGGACTGCTGTAGGTCTGCTGCTGTAGGACTGCTGTAGGACTGCTGTAGGACTGCAGGCTTTCTGCTGTAGGACTGAATGATTGAAACCTAACCCTAACCTTTGTAAACCTACCTTGATGGATTCCAGTGTTTTGAACCTGATCTGATTTGTAGCGAGTGGGGACTTCTTGTTCCAGATCATTGATCGTCTGCGTCTGCTGTAGGTCTGCTAACCCTAACCCTTGACCACAGGTCTGCTAACCCTAACCCTTGACCACAGGTCTGCTAACCCTAACCCTTGACCACAGGTCTGCTAACCCTAACCCTTGACCACAGGTCTGCTAACCCTAACCCTTGACCACAGGTCTGCTAACCCTAACCCTTGACCGCAGGTCTGCTAACCCTAACCCTTGACCGCAGGTCTGCTAACCCTAACCCTTGACCGCAGGTCTGCTAACCCTAACCCTTGACCGCAGGTCTGCTAACCCTAACCCTTGACCACAGGTCTGCTAACCCTAACCCTTGACCACAGGTCTGCTAACCCTAACCCTTGACCACAGGTCTGCTAACCCTAACCCTTGACCACAGGTCTGCTAACCCTAACCCTTGACCGCAGGTCTGCTAACCCTAACCCTTGACCACAGGTCTGCTAACCCTAACCCTTGACCACAGGTCTGCTAACCCTAACCCTTGACCGCAGGTCTGCTAACCCTAACCCTTGACCACAGGTCTGCTAACCCTAACCCTTGACCACAGGTCTGCTAACCCTAACCCTTGACCACAGGTCTGCTAACCCTAACCCTTGACCACAGGTCTGCTAACCCTAACCCTTGACCACAGGTCTGCTAACCCTAACCCTTGACCACAGGTCTGCTAACCCTAACCCTTGAGCACAGGTCTGCTAACCCTAACCCTTGACCACAGGTCTGCTAACCCTAACCCTTGAGCGCAGGTCTGCTAACCCTAACCCTTGACCACAGGTCTGCTAACCCTAACCCTTGACCACAGGTCTGCTAACCCTAACCCTTGAGCGCAGGTCTGCTAACCCTAACCCTTGACCACAGGTCTGCTAACCCTAACCCTTGACCACAGGTCTGCTAACCCTAACCCTTGACCACAGGTCTGCTAACCCTAACCCTAACCCTTGACCACAGGTCTGCTAACCCTAACCCTTGAGCGCAGGTCTGCTAACCCTAACCCTTGACCACAGGTCTGCTAACCCTAACCCTTGACCACACCACAGGTCTGCTAACCCTAACCCTTGACCACAGGTCTGCTAACCCTAACCCTTGACCACAGGTCTGCTAACCCTAACCCTTGACCACAGGTCTGCTAACCCTAACCCTTGAGCGCAGGTCTGCTAACCCTAACCCTTGAGCGCAGGCAAGGCAAGGCAAGTTTATTTGTATAGCACAATTCATACACAAGGCAACTCAAAGTGCTGAACAAGAAAGCATTAAAATCATAAATAATCACAGAACATTAAAAAGAAAGATAAAAATATAAAATCCCTCAGTTGTAGCACAGCTAAACAGAACTGTCTTTAACCTGGTTTTAAACATTGTCAGAGAGGAGGCCTGTCTCACATCTTCAGGAAGACTGTTCCAGATTTTAGCAGCATGAATCTGAAAAGCAGCCTCCCCATGTTTAGTTCTGACTCTGGGCACTAACAGGAGTCCAGTCCCTGTGCTCCTCAGAGTCCCAGCAGGAGTCCAGTCCCTGTGCTCCTCAGAGTCCCAGCAGGAGTCCAGTCCCTGTGCTCCTCAGAGTCCCAGCAGGAGTCCAGTCCCTGTGCTCCTCAGAGTCCCAGCAGGAGTCCAGTCCCTGTGCTCCTCAGAGTCCCAGCAGGAGTCCAGTCCCTGTGCTCCTCAGAGTCCCAGCAGGAGTCCAGTCCCTGTGCTCCTCAGAGTCCCAGCAGGAGTCCAGTCCCGGTGCTCCTCAGAGTCCCAGCAGGAGTCCAGTCCCTGTGCTCCTCAGAGTCCCAGCAGGAGTCCAGTCCCTGTGCTCCTCAGAGTCCCAGCAGGAGTCCAGTCCCTGTGCTCCTCAGAGTCCCAGCAGGAGTCCAGTCCCTGTGCTCCTCAGAGTCCCAGCAGGAGTCCAGTCCCTGTGCTCCTCAGAGTCCGGGCTGGTTCATATGGGACTAACATGTCACTAATATATTTTGGTGCGAGGCCATGGAGAGACTTGTAACAAGCAGAGCTGTTTTAAAGT
Source organism: Knipowitschia caucasica (assembly GCA_964034765.1). Lineage (NCBI taxonomy): Eukaryota > Metazoa > Chordata > Actinopteri > Gobiiformes > Gobiidae > Knipowitschia > Knipowitschia caucasica. Next base: position 2,351,696 of record OZ035828.1, read on the forward strand.
CTATTCTCTGAGCCACAGGAAGCCAGTGCAGAGACCTGAGGACTGGACTAATGTGGTCGTACTTCCTGGTTCTAGTCAGGACTAATGTGGTCGTACTTCCTGGTTCTAGTCAGGACTAATGTGGTCGTACTTCCTGGTTCTAGTCAGGACTAATGTGGTCGTACTTCCTGGTTCTAGTCAGGACTAATGTGGTCGTACTTCCTGGTTCTAGTCAGGACTAATGTGGTCGTACTTCCTGGTTCTAGTCAGGACTAATGTGATCGTACTTCCTGGTTCTAGTCAGGACTAATGTGATCGTACTTCCTGGTTCTAGTCAGGACTAATGTGGTCGTACTTCCTGGTTCTAGTCAGGACTAATGTGGTCGTACTTCCTGGTTCTAGTCAGGACTAATATGGTCGTACTTCCTGGTTCTAGTCAGGACTAATGTGGTTGTACTTCCTGGTTCTAGTCAGGACTAATGTGGTCGTACTTCCTGGTTCTAGTCAGGACTTATGTGGTCGTACTTCCTGGTTCTAGTCAGGACTAATGTGGTCGTACTTCCTGGTTCTAGTCAGGACTAATATGGTCGTACTTCCTGGTTCTAGTCAGGACTAATGTGGTCGTACTTCCTGGTTCTAGTCAGGACTAATGTGGTCGTACTTCCTGGTTCTAGTCAGGACTAATGTGGTCGTACTTCCTGGTTCTAGTCAGGACTAATGTGATCGTACTTCCTGGTTCTAGTCAGGACTAATGTGATCGTACTTCCTGGTTCTAGTCAGGACTAATGTGGTCGTACTTCCTGGTTCTAGTCAGGACTAATGTGGTCGTACTTCCTGGTTCTAGTCAGGACTAATGTGGTCGTACTTCCTGGTTCTAGTCAGGACTAATGTGATCGTACTTCCTGGTTCTAGTCAGGACTAATGTGGTCGTACTTCCTGGTTCTAGTCAGGACTAATGTGGTCGTACTTCCTGGTTCTAGTCAGGACTAATGTGGTCGTACTTCTTGGTTCTAGTCAGGACTAATGTGATCGTACTTCCTGGTGGTTCTAGTCAGGACTAATGTGATCGTACTTCCTGGTTCTAGTCAGGACTAATGTGGTCGTACTTCCTGGTTCTAGTCAGGACTAATGTGGTCGTACTTCCTGGTTCTAGTCAGGACTAATGTGGTCGTACTTCCTGGTTCTAGTCAGGACTAATATGGTCGTACTTCCTGGTTCTAGTCAGGACTAATGTGATCGTACTTCCTGGTTCTAGTCAGGACTAATGTGGTAGTACTTCCTGGTTCTAGTCAGGACTAATGTGGTCGTACTTCCTGGTTCTAGTCAGGACTAATGTGGTCGTACTTCCTGGTTCTAGTCAGGACTAATGTGGTCGTACTTCCTGGTTCTAGTCAGGACTAATGTGATCGTACTTCCTGGTTCTAGTCAGGACTAATGTGATCGTACTTCCTGGTTCTAGTCAGGACTAATGTGATCGTACTTCCTGGTTCTAGTCAGGACTAATGCGGTCGTACTTCCTGGTTCTAGTCAGGACTAATGCGGTCGTACTTCCTGGTTCTAGTCAGGACTAATGTGGTCGTACTTCCTGGTTCTAGTCAGGACTAATATGGTCGTACTTCCTGGTTCTAGTCAGGACTAATGTGATCGTACTTCCTGGTTCTAGTCAGGACTAATGTGATTGTACTTCCTGGTTCTAGTCAGGACTAATGTGATCGTACTTCCTGGTTCTAGTCAGGACTAATGTGGTCGTACTTCCTGGTTCTAGTCAGGACTAATGTGATCGTACTTCCTGGTTCTAGTCAGGACTAATGTGATCGTACTTCCTGGTTCTAGTCAGGACTAATGCGGTCGTACTTCCTGGTTCTAGTCAGGACTACTGGGTCGTACTTCCTGGTTCTAGTCAGGACTAATGTGGTCGTACTTCCTGGTTCTAGTCAGGACTAATATGGTCGTACTTCCTGGTTCTAGTCAGGACTAATGTGGTCGTACTTCCTGGTTCTAGTCAGGACTAATGTGGTCGTACTTCCTGGTTCTAGTCAGGACTAATGTGGTCGTACTTCCTGGTTCTAGTCAGGACTAATATGGTCGTACTTCCTGGTTCTAGTCAGGACTAATATGGTCGTACTTCCTGGTTCTAGTCAGGACTAATATGGTCGTACTTCCTGGTTCTAGTCAGGACTAATGTGGTCGTACTTCCTGGTTCTAGTCAGGACTAATATGGTCGTACTTCCTGGTTCTAGTCAGGACTAATGTGGTCGTACTTCCTGGTTCTAGTCAGGACTAATGTGGTCGTACTTCCTGGTTCTAGTCAGGACTAATGTGGTCGTACTTCCTGGTTCTAGTCAGGACTAATGTGGTCGTACTTCCTGGTGGTTCTAGTCAGGACTAATGTGATCGTACTTCCTGGTTCTAGTCAGGACTAATGTGGTCGTACTTCCTGGTTCTAGTCAGGACTAATGTGGTCGTACTTCCTGGTTCTAGTCAGGACTAATGTGGTCGTACTTCCTGGTTCTAGTCAGGACTAATATGGTCGTACTTCCTGGTTCTAGTCAGGACTAATGTGATCGTACTTCCTGGTTCTAGTCAGGACTAATATGGTCGTACTTCCTGGTTCTAGTCAGGACTAATATGGTCGTACTTCCTGGTTCTAGTCAGGACTAATGTGGTCGTACTTCCTGGTTCTAGTCAGGACTCGAGCTGCTGCATTTTGAATGTACTGCAGCTGTTTTACAGCCTGTTTGGACAGACCTGTGAGCAGGCCATTGCAGTAGTCTAACCTACTGGAGACAAATGCATGGATAAGAATCTCCAAGTCTGCTTTAGACACTATGTTTTTGATCCTGGCAATGTTTTTTAGATGGTAAAAAGCTGCTGATGTTACTGATTTGATGTGGCTATTAAAATTTAAGTCTGAGTCCAGTATTACCCCTAGATTTCTGACTTTGAAGGTTTTTTTATGTTTATTTTTATTTCAGACACTCACTAGACATGTACACGCAGGACACACAACACAACATAACGCAATGACAAATCCCACCCACCAAGCAACCTCAAAACAAAATACACAGCCCGTCGACAGATACATAACTAACAGGCAAGACAAAAATATATATATATATATATAACTAAATAAACAACAACAAAAAATAAGAAAAACAAACCAAAATAAAAACATAGAGACCAAACACACACAAGTCCCCGAGGCCTTCATCCACTTATCCATTCTCTCATTTCCCATTTTCTATGCGACATCAGTCCCATTTCAACATCTTCCATTTTTTTGTGTGCACAATTATCCTTTTTGTGTTTGAAGCTATTATTTTTTCCATTTCATATTGTTGTTTCAGTTTATTTTTAAAGTTATTCAAACAGAGTTCTGTATTGGTTTTACATTTAAAGATAACAATTTTACCCATCAGGATGATTACATTCTCTACATTCGTTGAGTTGCTGTCCAAGATTCCCAACATTATATTCATGGGATTGATGACTTTGAAGGTTTTAGGGAGAGAGACTGTAGGTGACAGGTCTGCTAACCCTAACCCTTGAGCGCAGGTCTGCTTACGGCTTTTTAGGTTCTTCTAATAAGACAATTAAAGCAAAAAAAGCTAGTACTGCTTAAATACCTGACATGTTTGGGCGGTACACTACCGCCTTCATCAGAGGTGACACGTGATGGTGTGACGCGTCTCTTATCAGCTGTTGTTGCCAAAAGCAGTCAGTCTGATAGTCTGACAGACTGACCACGTCCCCCGCCGCGCTGTGGTCTCTGGAGAAGTGAATCCCAAGTGTGAGCCAAGGTGAAGGCCCCCTCGTCTCTGTTGATGGTCCGTGTTCCCTGCTTCCTGATTTCGATCGCCTCTCGTATCCATCTTTTGTATTTATGTTCTTCTGTTCCTACTATTTTTGTATTGTCCCAGTCCATGATGTGATTCTCTCTTTTGCAGTGGTCTGATATTGCTGATTTGAGGTTTTCCTGTGTTGCTCTTGTTATTTGCGCTGCCGTTTCTTTTTCGCATTCCTTTTGATGTTCCTTTCTTCTGGTGCTGAAAGCTCTCCCCGTTTCCCCGTGTATGTTTTATTGCAGGTTCTTCAGATTCAGATTCAGATTCATTTATTTGCCATTTGCAATAAAACCACATTGGAAAAACTGTGCAAGACTACCCCGGTGTGCACCAGACAGAGGAGACGACACACACCAGAGCTCTTGCCACGGCGCCATCTTTCCGGCGCCATGCGACAAACAGTAGAATAAACAGCAGAGAGCAATAACATACAGGTTACAACAGACAGTTGGATAGACACATTGTGCCTTGTATAAACCACGGATTTTTTTCACGGGATGAACACCTCCGGCTGCCGGTCCAATGTGGCTGTCAGAGGGGGGCGGGGTCAGGGAGGGGGGCGGGGTCAGGGAGGGGGTGAGTCGGAAACACATTGAGGAGTGGAGGGGAGGGAGAGATCAGAGGGAGGCGGGGGGAGCGGGATCCAAGCTGGAACTGACTGAAAGAGTGTGAATTGTTGTAGAGTCCAGATTTATTATTATGGCCTTGGCCCGAGGAATGTGAGATAAGAGTGGGGAGAAGACACAGCAAGGAGAAAACACATCTTCCTGTAACGAGGGACAATATAGTATGCATTTTAACAGTCAAAAACAGGCAGATATTCTATTAAATCCAATTAAACCGAATTACGGCGCCCTCAGACCTCCGTACACAGGGGCCAATCCAAGCCGGGTCAGAGAGTTCAAGCCTGACAAACAATGTCATTCAATCTCAATTCCAGAGTTTTATGCCCATCGAGTGAACGAGCTGCGAGATCTTTGATCAACTGATCTACATGGTATTTCGTATATGACATTGCACTTTTTTCCGGTTGTATTTTGTCTTTTGGGTGAACGAGGATCTGTCTGAGCTTCTTGTGTGGTTTGATTATTGCATTGATGTTGTGTTTTCCGAGTGCTCTCTGTATCTGCTCCGTGACCCTTGTATGTATGGTATGGTGACTATGTCTTTGTGTTCGTTGTGTTTTTGTGGTTGCTTTTTTCTCTGTTTTTGTGTGATCTGTTTGTTTAGTACCTGTTGTCTTCCTTTCTGTATTGCCCATCTGGGATATTGACAAACCTTGAGTGCTTGGATTATGTGTCCTTCTTCTTTTATCCTGTCTTCTTCCTCTGTGATGTTGTTGAGGCGTTCAAATAGTGTTCTGACAACGGATAGTTTGTGTGCAATGGGGTGTTCTGAAGTCCAGAGTAAATATTGATCAGTGTGTGTTGGTTTCCTGTAGACTGTTGTCTTGATGCTGCCGTCCTGTTGGTGGTGAATGTTCCATCCATCCATTTTCTACCCTTTAATCCATTTCTGGGTCAGGGGGGTGGCAGTCAGAGATGCACCAGCCCCTCACTGACCCTCTGCAGGTGGTGAGTCCACAGGAGGACGGCTGCTCTCTGACTGTGAGCATAGCCTTGATCTTTCAGTGGGAGCTTTGGGCAAAGTGGGGTTAAGTGTCTTGCCCAAGGACACAACGACAACAGCAGTCATCAGTGGGAGTCGGTGGAGAAGGTGTAGAGGCGGGAATTGAACCCACGACCTTCTGGCCTTAAGGCCAATGCTCTACCAACTGAGCTACTGTCGCCCCTGTGGTGAATGTTTCAGTCCAGAAAAGGACTCTCCTCCTCATGTGTGAATTGTATGTGTCCTGTTGGGTCTATGGTGTTGAGATGGTCAGTGAGGTCCTGTGTGTGTCCTGTCTTTACTTTTTTCTAAAATGTTGTCGACGTATCTTTTGCATAGGGTTGGTTTGTATTGTTGTGGTGCTGTGTTGATGGCTCTCTCCTCTAAATCCTCCATGAAAAAGTTGCTCATTATTGCAGATAGTGGATCCCCCATGGCAAAACCCTCCTTCTGTCTGTACATTGTGTCCTTGTATTGGAGGTAAGTTAGAAGTTGTGTTATGTCTGTGGCTGTGAGGTTTGTGCGTTTGAGTGTCCGGTCCTTCTTAAGTCTCTCGTGTACAATGTGAATAGTGACGTCAACGTGTGTCTTGGTGAATAATGACACAACTTTTCCATTGATATGTTTGAGTTCCTGAGCCAGTTCCTTTGAGTTTTTGCAGTGGTGGTTAGTGTTTCCAATGAGAGGTTTTATTATTTCAACTAGTGCTTTAGATAGATGTATGTGACTGATCCTGAGCTGTCTACTATGGGTGTGTGTGGTGTGTTTTCTTTGTGTATTTTTGGCGTGCCATACATACGTGGGGTGATATTGGCTGTGGGAATGAAATGGTTGTGTGGTTATTTTTCCTGCGTCTGCTAGAGGTTTGAGTAATGACTTCAGTTTCCGTTTCTTTTCCTCTGTGGGGTTATTTTTTAATATTTTGTATGTGTTTGTATGGCTTAGTAGTGAGTGAGTTTGTCCTTGGTGAGTGAAATGAGTGCCCTTCTTTCTTCTTCTGACATGTTGCGGGGTGGTAGTTTTGCTGCTTTGAGTATACCTGTGACTGTGTTCCTAAGATCTGCCTTTTCTGGTCATGTATCTTATTGCATGCTAACTCCGTTGCCAATATAAACTCTCCGTGTGGTATTTTGTCCGGTGTGATGGCAAAATGTAGTCCTCGTTTTAGTGTGTTTCGTTCTGTGTCCGTAAGTGTTCGTTTTGACCCATAGCCATTTATCATTACTGGGTCCCTGTGTGCGCTGTCTTTTGTTCGTAATAAGTTTATCTAGCTTACCGATTTGTCGCTTCTTGGTTGTTTCGAATTCTTTTTCGTATGTGTCATGTAATTGTCTGTCCATCCATAATTTTTCTTCCTCTTGTAGGGGGTATAGTTCTTCAAAAATACGTGTTTGTTGCCGTAACTCCTTGGCTAGCGCCTCTCTTCTGATGTTTATCATCCGTATCCGTTCTTTTAGTAAATCCCGTTTTGCTTTGTTGATTATCTTGTGGCGTTTCTCGTGTGTATGGGGTTCTTGATTTTAAGACTCTTTGGAGTCACATTTTCGTCTCTGCATCTCAGGCTGAATCTCAGGTGGTTGTTCTGGCGGGCTTGGGCTTTCTTGATCTTCTCCAGATGACGGAAAGCTTTGAGACACCGTGCTCCGATTCTTTTGCGTATTAAATGTGGAAAATTAATTCTGTCTTCTTATGTTCACGGGTTTTTAGGTTCTTCTAATAAGACAATTAAAGCAAAAAAAGCTAGTACTGCTTAAATACCTGACATGTTTGGGCGGTACACTTGCGCCTTCATCAGAGGTGACACGTGATGGAGTGACGCGTCTCTTATCAGCTGTTGTTGCCAAAAGCAGTCAGTCTGACTGCTTTAATTGTCTTATTAGAAGAACCTAAAAAGCCGTAAACATAAGAAGACAGAATGAATTTTCCACATTTAGGTCTGCTAACCCTAACCCTTGAGCGCAGGACAAACGGCATTTCCATGGATGAACTTTGAACTTGTAGTATTTGACACCTGCTTCTGTGTTTTTACCAACACCATATTTGTGATGTTCATGTCCCACTTGGTTTTCCTGGTCCTGTTTTTACTTCCTCTGGCTCTACCAACTCGTCCATAATAGAATTCACTGAGAATGCTCATTTCTTTTTTACTGAGGAAAGATGATGCACGCTGCGGACCAACTGTACATGTTTTTAGTGGTAGGGGAAACCGGAGCACCCGGAGGAAACCTACCTTTTTGTTTAATTGTTATATTTGACTTTAAGACAAACCATGACTTTATTCTTCTCAGACTTTAATAAAATGGAGAATGTTCTTTTGAGATTCTGTTGTTTGTGTGAGTGACATCAGTATAATGTCTATATGTTTATATTTATGGTAATATTTTTTCTGAAACTTGTTTGTTTTTATATTAAAAATATTCAGTGTCAGTTTCTCTATTTCCACAGTTCCTCCTTCAGAGCCAGGGACAGCTCTGAGCCGCCGTCCTGGAAGTCACATGGTCTCTGCCAGGAATCAGGGAAGAAGAACACAGGGGGAGGAGGGGGAGGGGGAGGGAGGGGGAGGGAGAGGGAGGGGGAGGGAGGGTGGAGCCATTTGCCGGTTGCCGTAGAAACCCAGAGTCGGTGTTAGCGGTGACTGCAGTGATGCTGCTGTGAGTCACACACAGATATGCTCTGTGCATTTTTTTTTCTCTCACACACACACCCATACACGTTTTTGTTACCTGGTGGGTCCCTTTGACAGGGCCGTTCAGAATGGGACCCATAGACATAATCTTTTTTTACTGGGACTACTTTAAGTAATACAAAACAGTCAATAGAAACCAAACAACTCTTTTAAAGGAATTTTATTTTAGATTTTTTTTTCGAAATGCAGTGATTCTATTTTTGACATAGAATTTAATGCCACTCCATGTCCGATGTCTAAGGTCATCTGGTGAGGCATTAATGCAGGCCAGGCAGTGAGACTTCCCAGGGACCTTTCCAGTCTGTATGAAAGGTGTCATGGTCTTCTCCACAGCCTTCACCTCAGATGCAGACCATGGCTTTCTTACACGTTCTAGGGAGAGAAATAAAAAATATATTAGCAATATACACTCCCAGGGTGAGGACCAAGCAGCCTGGCTGTAATCCCCCACCTGGTACACTTACCAGAAGGGGCACTGCCACTACCATGGGGTGCATCTGGATGAATGGTTGAAGGTTCTCCGCTTGAAGTTTCTTTTAGCCCGTCCGTTTGTGAGAGGATCTCTACTGCTCTCCCTGTCGCACAGAAAATAAAAATACAAGTGGCCTTTAGGGGAAAAAAATCATACATATTTTAATAATATCAAGAATTACCTTCAGGCTCAATTTGTATCTGGTCGAGGCTCTTTCCTTCGAATTCCGTCACTCTTCCCTGCTCCATGGCCATCAACACTTTGCTGATTTTGGCCAGCTCCAGTGTCCCCTCTGGTAGTCTGTAATATTGCCTGTGGATGCGAATGTCATGGCCGAGGAAGTTGGCAAGTATGTCCATCTCATTCTCTTTCATATTGAGAACTGTAGACATAGTAGCTATGTGCTTTCTAAGTTTGGTTGAGGATAGCATCTCTGGATGCACCGCACCACATTCTTTGGCTACCTGGCGTAGGGAGTCTGATCCCCTGATGTGGGTGTCTGCGCCCGGGCGGGAAAAGAAGTATGGGTTATGGTCAGAGATGGAACAGGCCCTTCTGTTCTCCACCAGCACCTCCATCGAAGCAATCATTTCAGGAGTCAAAAGAACCGGCACTTTCCGACTTCTTTTCCCTTTAATTTCAATGCGTTGAAAATGCTGACACAGCTTTTTCTCAAGTTGGGACAGTCCCAGAGCAATGTCAGAATGGATCCCAGTCTTACTTCTTAAGGTAAAGGCTGTCAGTGGCATCTTTGAAACCTCACCTTCCCTTCTTCGATTGAAAATAATGACCTCACAAAGAGTCAAAACTGCCAGTTTAGACCAATGCTTAGACGTTGGCTCACTTATTAGGGTTTGCACATATTCAGGTCGACATACCTCAATATGTGCATGCATGGCTCTAACGTCCTCAGTCAGAGGGAGCAGGTCCGGAGTGTTCCACTTGGACTGGGTCAGAGCTGCACTGACCTTTCAACTGTGACCTTTGGACTGGGTCAGAGGTCAGAGGTCAGAGCTGCAGTCAAACTAAATTCAACATTATCTCAGAACTACATTGTCCTTGAAACTCACTGTTAGAGAATCTCTCTGTTTAAGGCGAGGCTCCTGCACCTCCCTCTGTGTGACTCTGCACCTCCCTCTGTGTGACTCTGCACCTCCCTCTGTGACTCTGCACCTCCCTCAGTGAGACTCTGCACCTCCCTCTGTGACTCTGCACCTCCCTCTGTGTGACTCTGCACCTCCCTCAGCGTGACTCTGCACCTCCCTCAGTGTGAGGTGACTCTGCACCTCCCTCAGTGTGAGGAGACTGTGGGTCTGCTCCTTCACAGACACATAAGTGTAAAGAGTGAAGGAGGTCCATGGTCCTGAAGCAGAACATTTACTTTGTGCTATACACGTCTCCATGTCCTATACCATGGAGAGGACAGACCATGGAGACAGACCATGGAGACAGACCATGGAGAGGACAGACCATGGAGAGGACAGACCATGGAGAGGACAGACCATGGAGAGGACAGACCATGGAGACAGACCATGGAGACAGACCATGGAGAGGACAGACCATGGAGACAGACCATGGAGACAAGACCATGGAGACAGACCATGGAGACAGACCATGGAGACAGACCATGGAGAGGACAGACCATGGAGAGGACAGACCATGGAGACAGACCATGGAGACAGACCATGGAGACAGACCATGGAGACAGACCATGGAGACAGACCATGGAGAGGACAGACCATGGAGACAGACCATGGAGACAGACCATGGAGAGGACAGACCATGGAGAGGACAGACCATGGAGACAGACCATGGAGACAGACCATGGAGACAGACCATGGAGACAGACCATGGAGACAGACCATGGAGAGGACAGACCATGGAGAGGACAGACCATGGAGACAGACCATGGAGACAGACCATGGAGACAGACCATGGAGACAGACCATGGAGACAGACCATGGAGACAGACCATGGAGACAGACCATGGAGAGGACAGACCATGGAGACAGACCATGGAGACAGACCATGGAGACAGACCATGGAGAGGACAGACCATGGAGACAGACCATGGAGACAGACCATGGAGAGACAGACCATGGAGAGGACAGACCATGGAGAGGACAGACCATGGAGACAGACCATGGAGACAGACCATGGAGACAGACCATGGAGAGGACAGACCATGGAGACAGACCATGGAGAGGACAGACCATGGAGACAGACCATGGAGAGGACAGACCATGGAGACAGACCATGGAGAGGACAGACCATGGAGACAGACCATGGGGAGGACAGACCATGGAGACAGACCATGGGGAGGACAGACCATGGAGACAGACCATGGGGAGGACAGACCATGAAGACAGACCATGGAGACAGACCATTAAAAAGAGTGAACATTAAAAACATGAATCTAAGAAAGTTCATTTTGTCTTTGACTTTGAACTGCAGGTTATTATTGAAACATCCGCTGATGATTGACAGGTCTAAAGATGATTGACAGGTCTAAAGATGAGTGACAGGTCTAAAGATGATTGACAGGTTACAGTCTACAACGATCGCCCTTTTCCCTCAGACTCTGTCATTGTCAGATTAAACAGAATTAACTTATTATAACGAGCAACAGTCAAGTATGACTTGTCATGTAATATTCTTTATTAGATTAATTAATCAATTAATCTGAAGCAAAAATCAGGGAAAGTGGCGCCACCTGCAGGTCATAGCCAGATCCTGTCAGACCTCTGAGGCTCAGCAGGGCAGGGCCTGGTTAGTGCTGTGATGGGAGAGCTCTGGGAACGCTAGGTGCCACAGTGGGGCGGCTGCAGAGCCCGGGCAAAGTGCTAAACTGTGGTTGTGTCCTTGGGCAAGACACTTCCCCCACATTAGAATGAGTCTGGTGTGTGTGTGAATGGTTGGTGGTGGTGGGAGGGGCCGATGGCACAGACTGGTTGCCTCGCTTCTGTCAGTGTGCCCCAGGGCAGCTGTGGCTACAGCAGTAGTTTATCAGCACCGTGTTTGGAGAGAAAGAATAATGACGTGAAGAGACTTCTAAAGTCCAGAAAAGAACTGTTTAAAACTGATGCATCAAAGTGTGATGTTCTCTCATCAAATGTTTTAATTTAGGCAAAAATCGTATCTTTACCTTAAATGGATCTGTGTTTGTTCTGTTAGTCCTGTGGCTCCCTCTGGTGGCTGAAACACGTATGTTCCGCCTGTCGTTCAGAGACCACAGTGAACCTTGTTCAGATGTAAAACATAACGGTATCATATTAAACATATGTATGTGGTCTGTGCATAAGAGTTTATTTTATAGAGCTAAGATCATGTTGTCGATGACAAAGCGGACCTTCGTCATTTCAATCATTTGTTTCAACCGAAACTTAAAGCTGACGGACCACGAAGCAGTGCGGGCTACGTCCGCATTCAGCAAAGATAGATCCTTCCTTATTCTAACTGGCTCTTCCTTCGTATTTTATTGACGTTTGTGGAAAAACATCTGACCGTAATGACACTAAACACCTGGAGCTGCTATATTTAATAAAAAAGTAATTGTAAACACAAGAAAGAATAAAGAAGGACAATGAAAGTTTTAGTGTGACTGGTTTCAGATGCAGCCGAAGTCCGTCCCTGAAATCCGTCCGCTTCGCGCGTGTGAATAAAACAGTTCCACGGTGTACAATCTGAACTAGTTCTTATTTCTATGCCGTTTGCCACAAAGCTCTCATCCTTTGCTAAGTTTATTTTCAGTAACAAAGCTTTGTTTACTCTAACGTCACACCACACCGGGGTCAGAAGTGGGACCAGAACCTGTGATCGATCCATGAGTGAAGCAAAGAGACTCTGCACAAAGATGAAGATCGGGACCCACAGCGGGACCTTCCACTGCGACGAGGTTCTGGCCTGTTTCTTTCTGCGCCAGCTCCAGGAGTACAAGGTTCGGACAAGGTTCTGTTACAATATAATACTGACCAGACCCTCAGTGGGACCATAGACTCAATGGGACCATGGACTCTCAGTGGGACCATGGACTCAATGGGACCATAGACTCAATGGGACCATGGCCTCTCAATGGGACCATGGACTCTCAGTGGGACCATAGACTCAGTGGGACCATAGACTCTCAGTGGGACCATAGACTCAATGGGACCATAGACTCAATGGGACCATGGACTCTCAGTGGGACCATAGACTCAGTGGGACCATAGACTCAGTGGGACCATAGACTCAGTGGGACCATGGACTCTCAGTGGGACCATGGACTCTCAGTGGGACCATGGACTCTCAGTGGGACCATGGACTCTCAGTGGGACCATAGACTCTCAGTGGGACCATGGACTCTCAGTGGGACCATAGACTCTCAGTGGGACCATGGACTCTCAGTGGGACCATGGACTCTCAGTGGGACCATGGACTCTCAGTGGGACCATGGACTCTCAGTGGGACCATAGACTCTCAGTGGGACCATAGACTCAGTGGGACCATAGACTCTCAGTGGGACCATAGACTCAATGGGACCATGGCCTCTCAATGGGACCATGGACTCTCAGGGGGACCATAGACTCAGTGGGACCATAGACTCTCAGTGGGACCATAGACTCTCAGTGGGACCATAGACTCAATGGGACCATAGACTCAATGGGACCATGGACTCTCAGTGGGACCATAGACTCAGTGGGACCATAGACTCAGTGGGACCATAGACTCAGTGGGACCATGGACTCTCAGTGGGACCATGGACTCTCAGTGGGACCATGGACTCTCAGTGGGACCATGGACTCTCAGTGGGACCATAGACTCTCAGTGGGACCATGGACTCTCAGTGGGACCATGGACTCTCAGTGGGACCATGGACTCTCAGTGGGACCATGGACTCTCAGTGGGACCATGGACTCTCAGTGGGACCATAGACTCTCAGTGGGACCATAGACTCAGTGGGACCATAGACTCTCAGTGGGACCATAGACTCAGTGGGACCATAGACTCAATGGGACCATGGACTCTCAGTGGGACCATAGACGCTCAGTGGGACCATAGACTCAGTGGGACCATAGACTCAATGGGACCATGGACTCTCAGTGGGACCATAGACTCTCAGTGGGACCATAGACTCAGTGGGACCATAGACTCTCAGTGGGACCATAGACTCAGTGGGACCATAGACTCAATGGGACCATGGACTCTCAGTGGGACCATAGACTCTCAGTGGGACCATGGACTCAGTGGGACCATAGACTCAATGGGACCATGGACTCTCAGTGGGACCATAGACTCTCAGTGGGACCATAGACTCAGTGGGACCATAGACTCAATGGGACCATGGACTCTCAGTGGGACCATAGACTCTCAGTGGGACCATAGACTCAATGGGACCATAGACTCAATGGGACCATGGACTCTCAGTGGGACCATAGACTCAGTGGGACCATAGACTCAGTGGGACCATAGACTCAGTGGGACCATAGACTCAGTGGGACCATAGACTCAGTGGGACCATAGACTCTCAGTGGGACCATAGACTCTCAGTGGGACCATAGACTCTCAGTGGGACCATGGACTCTCAGTGGGACCATAGACTCTCAGTGGGACCATAGACTCAGTGGGACCATAGACTCAGTGGGACCATAGACTCAGTGGGACCATAGACTCTCAGTGGGACCATAGACTCTCAGTGGGACCATGGACTCTCAGTGGGACCATAGACTCTCAGTGGGACCATGGACTCTCAGTGGGACCATGGACTCTCTGTGGGACCATAGACTCAGTGGGACCATAGACTCTCAGGGGGACCATGGACTCTCAGTGGGACCATGGACTCTCAGTGGGACCATGGACTCTCAGTGGGACCATGGACTCTCAGTGGGACCATGGACTCTCAGTGGGACCATGGACTCTCAGTGGGACCATGGACTCTCAGTGGGACCATGGACTCTCAGTGGGACCATGGACTCTCAGTGGGACCATGGACTCTCAGTGGGACCATGGACTCTCAGTGGGACCATGGACTCTCAGTGGGACCATAGACTCTCAGTGGGACCATGGACTCTCAGTGGGACCATGGACTCTCAGTGGGACCATGGACTCTCAGTGGGACCATGGACTCTCAGTGGGACCATGGACTCTCAGTGGGACCATAGACTCTCAGTGGGACCATAGACTCAGTGGGACCATAGACTCTCAGTGGGACCATAGACTCAGTGGGACCATAGACTCAATGGGACCATGGACTCTCAGTGGGACCATAGACGCTCAGTGGGACCATAGACTCAGTGGGACCATAGACTCAATGGGACCATGGACTCTCAGTGGGACCATAGACTCTCAGTGGGACCATAGACTCTCAGTGGGACCATAGACTCTCAGTGGGACCATAGACATGACTCAGTGGGACTCAGTGGGACCATAGACTCAATGGGACCATGGACTCTCAGTGGGACCATAGACTCTCAGTGGGACCATGGACTCAGTGGGACCATAGACTCAATGGGACCATGGACTCTCAGTGGGACCATAGACTCTCAGTGGGACCATAGACTCAGTGGGACCATAGACTCAATGGGACCATGGACTCTCAGTGGGACCATAGACTCTCAGTGGGACCATAGACTCAATGGGACCATAGACTCAATGGGACCATGGACTCTCAGTGGGACCATAGACTCAGTGGGACCATAGACTCAGTGGGACCATAGACTCAGTGGGACCATAGACTCAGTGGGACCATAGACTCAGTGGGACCATAGACTCTCAGTGGGACCATAGACTCTCAGTGGGACCATAGACTCTCAGTGGGACCATGGACTCTCAGTGGGACCATAGACTCTCAGTGGGACCATAGACTCAGTGGGACCATAGACTCAGTGGGACCATAGACTCAGTGGGACCATAGACTCTCAGTGGGACCATAGACTCTCAGTGGGACCATGGACTCTCAGTGGGACCATAGACTCTCAGTGGGACCATGGACTCTCAGTGGGACCATGGACTCTCTGTGGGACCATAGACTCAGTGGGACCATAGACTCTCAGGGGGACCATGGACTCTCAGTGGGACCATGGACTCTCAGTGGGACCATGGACTCTCAGTGGGACCATGGACTCTCAGTGGGACCATGGACTCTCAGTGGGACCATGGACTCTCAGTGGGACCATGGACTCTCAGTGGGACCATGGACTCTCAGTGGGACCATGGACTCTCAGTGGGACCATGGACTCTCAGTGGGACCATGGACTCTCAGTGGGACCATGGACTCTCTGTGGGACCATAGACTCAGTGGGACCATAGACTCTCAGGGGGACCATGGACTCTCAGTGGGACCATGGACTCTCAGTGGGACCATGGACTCTCAGTGGGACCATGGACTCTCAGTGGGACCATGGACTCAGTGGGACCATAGACTCAATGGGACCATGGACTCTCAGTGGGACCATAGACTCTCAGTGGGACCATAGACTCAGTGGGACCATAGACTCAATGGGACCATGGACTCTCAGTGGGACCATAGACTCAATGGGACCATAGACTCAATGGGACCATGGACTCTCAGTGGGACCATAGACTCAGTGGGACCATAGACTCTCAGTGGGACCATGGACTCTCAGTGGGACCATGGACTCTCAGTGGGACCATGGACTCTCAGTGGGACCATGGACTCTCAGTGGGACCATGGACTCTCAGTGGGACCATGGACTCTCAGTGGGACCATAGACTCTCAGTGGGACCATGGACTCTCAGTGGGACCATGGACTCTCTGTGGGACCATAGACTCAGTGGGACCATAGACTCTCAGGGGGACCATGGACTCTCAGTGGGACCATGGACTCTCAGTGGGACCATGGACTCTCAGTGGGACCATAGACTCTCAGTGGGACCATGGACTCTCAGTGGGACCATGGACTCTCAGTGGGACAATGGACTCTCAGTGGGACCATAGACTCTCAGTGGGACAATGGACTCTCAGTGGGACAATGGACTCAGTGGGACCACCATAGACTCTCAGTGGGACCAGTGTTGGACAGTGATATATCAATGCTCCTTCAGAACACTAGAGGGCGCTGTTGTTGTAACTAAAATGTGGTGTTAAGGTTACAGGAGGATTATTGGTCCTCCATTTGGAGGATGTCTGTTTACACCTGTGTGCGCCTCTCGGCAGAGCGGCACAGACTGAAGCATGGACACGACCAGTACTTTTAAAAGACTCAGTGTGTGAATAGCACTGTGTATAAGCATTTTAACACATAGCACTGTGTATAAGCACTTTAACACATAGCACTGTATATAAGCACTTTAACAATAGCACTGTGTATAAGCACTTTAACAATAGCACTGTATATAAGCACTTTAACAATAGCACTGTGTATAAGCACTTTAACAATAGCACTGTGTATAAGCACTTTAACACATAGCACTGTGTATAAGCACTTTAACAATAGCACTGTATATAAGCACTTTAACAATAGCACTGTATATAAGCACTTTAACACATAGCACTGTATATAAGCACTTTAACACATAGCACTGTATATAAGCACTTTAACACATAGCACTGTATATAAGCACTTTAACAACAGCACTGTATATAAGCACTTTAACAATAGCACTGTATATAAGCACTTTAACACATAGCACTGTATATAAGCACTTTAACAACAGCACTGTATATAAGCACTTTAACAATAGCACTGTATATAAGCACTTTAACACATAGCACTGTATATAAGCACTTTAACAACAGCACTGTATATAAGCACTTTAACACTAGCACTGTATATAAGCACTTCAACACATAGCACTGTATATAAGCACTTTAACACATAGCACTGTATATAAGCACTTTAACAATAGCACTGTATATAAGCACTTTAACAATAGCACTGTATATAAGCACTTTAACAATAGCACTGTATATAAGCACTTTAACAATAGCACTGTATATAAGCACTTTAACAATAGCACTGTATATAAGCACTTTAACAATAGCACTGTATATAAGCACTTTAACACATAGCACTGTATATAAGCACTTTAACAACAGCACTGTATATAAGCACTTTAACACTAGCACTGTATATAAGCACTTCAACACATAGCACTGTATATAAGCACTTTAACAATAGCACTGTATATAAGCACTTTAACAATAGCACTGTATATAAGCACTTTAACAATAGCACTGTATATAAGCACTTTAATAACAGCACTGTATATAAGCACTTTAACACATAGCACTGTATATGAGCACTTTAACACATAGCACTGTGTATAAGCACTTTAACACATAGCACTGTATATAAGCACTTTAACACATAGCACTGTATATAAGCACTTTAACACATAGCACTGTATATAAGCACTTTAACACTAGCACTGTATATAAGCACTTTAACAATAACACTGTATATAAGCACTTTAACAATAGCACTGTGTATAAGCACTTTAACAATAGCACTGTGTATAAGCACTTTAACAATAGCACTGTGTATAAGCACTTTAACAATAGCACTGTGTATAAGCACTTTAACACATAGCACTGTGTATAAGCACTTTAACAATAGCACTGTATATAAGCACTTTAACAATAGCACTGTATATAAGCACTTTAACACATAGCACTGTATATAAGCACTTTAACAACAGCACTGTATATAAGCACTTTAACAATAGCACTGTATATAAGCACTTTAACAATAGCACTGTATATAAGCACTTTAACACATAGCACTGTATATAAGCACTTTAACACATAGCACTGTATATAAGCACTTTAACACTAGCACTGTATATAAGCACTTTAACAATAACACTGTATATAAGCACTTTAACACATAGCACTGTATATAAGCGCTTTAACACATAGCACTATATATAAGCGCTTTAACACATAGCACTGTATATAAGCACTTTAACAATAGCACTGTATATAAGCACTTTAACAATAGCACTGTATATAAGCACTTTAACACATAGCACTGTATATAAGCACTTTAACAATAGCACTGTATATAAGCACTTTAACACATAGCACTGTATATAAGCACTTTA
Organism: Knipowitschia caucasica; assembly: GCA_964034765.1. Classification (NCBI taxonomy): domain Eukaryota; kingdom Metazoa; phylum Chordata; class Actinopteri; order Gobiiformes; family Gobiidae; genus Knipowitschia; species Knipowitschia caucasica. Next base: position 2,370,327 of record OZ035828.1, read on the forward strand.
ACACATAGCACTGTATATAAGCCCTTTAACACTAGCACTGTATATAAGCACTTTAACAATAACACTGTATATAAGCGCTTTAACACATAGCACTATATATAAGCACTTTAACACATAGCACTGTATATAAGCACTTTAACACATAGCACTGTATATAAGCACTTTAACACAAGATCAGACGAGACATAAAGACAAGCTAAAAATAAGAGACTGAACTGAACCAGTCCAAGCCCAGATGAGACCTGGGTCAGACTCTCCTCTGTCTTGGCACCGATCTGCTGGGACTGGGACTCAGAGACATGTATTCTTAGTTTAGAGAAAACCCGGGACCCTTCACTCTAGAAGGGTCCGTGGTGAAAATCCATTTCTTGCGTTTTCACCGCGGTAAATTGGCCGCACATTAAAAGTGGGTTGCCCCTGTTTGCTGTTACTCACGGTAACGGTGGAACAGGAAGCTGCGGAGATGAGCAACCAAAATCCCCCTGGCTTCCCGTTTTAGAACGCTGAGACCGTTCTACTTTTAGAACGCTGAGACCGTTCTACTTTTAGAACGATGAGACCGTTCTACTTTTAGAACGCTGAGACCGTCCTACTTTTAGAACGCTGAGACCGTCCTACTTTTAGAACGCTGAGACCGTTCTACTTTTAGAACGCTGAGACCGTTCTACTTTTAGAACGCTGAGACCGTTCTACTTTTAGAACGCTGAGACCGTTCTACTTTTAGAACGCTGAGACCGTTCTACTGTTAGAACGATGAGACCGTTCTACTTTTAGAACGCTGAGACTGTTCTACTTTTAGAACGCTGAGACCGTTCTACTTTTAGAACGATGGGACCGTTCTACTTTTAGAACGCTGAGACCGTTCTACTTTTAGAACGCTGAGACCGTTCTACTTTTAGAACGCTGAGACCGTTCTACTTTTAGAACGCTGAGACCGTTCTACTTTTAGAACGCTGAGACCGTTCTACTGTTAGAACGCTGAGACCGTTCTACTGTTAGAACGCTGAGACCGTTCTACTGTTAGAACGCTGAGACCGTTCTACTGTTAGAACGCTGAGACCGTTCTACTGTTAGAACGCTGAGACCGTTCTACTGTTAGAACGCTGAGACCGTTCTACTGTTAGAACGCTGAGACCGTTCTACTGTTAGAACGCTGAGACCGTTCTACTGTTAGAACGCTGAGACCGTTCTACTGTTAGAACGCTGAGACCGTTCTACTGTTAGAACGCTGAGACCGTTCTACTTTTAGAACGCTGAGACCGTTCTACTTTTAGAACGCTGAGACCGTTCTACTTTTAGAACGCTGAGACCGTTCTACTTTTAGAACGCTGAGACCGTTCTACTTTTAGAACGCTGAGACCGTTCTACTTTTAGAACGCTGAGACCGTTCTACTTTTAGAACGCTGAGACCGTTCTACTTTTAGAACGCTGAGACCGTTCTACTTTTAGAACGCTGAGACCGTTCTACTTTTAGAACGCTGAGACCGTTCTACTTTTAGAACGCTGAGACCGTTCTACTTTTAGAACGCTGAGACCGTTCTACTGTTAGAACGCTGAGACCGTTCTACTGTTAGAACGCTGAGACCGTTCTACTGTTAGAACGCTGAGACCGTTCTACTGTTAGAACGCTGAGACCGTTCTACTATTAGAACGCTGAGACCGTTCTACTGTTAGAACGCTGAGACCGTTCTACTGTTAGAACGCTGAGACCGTTCTACTGTTAGAACGCTGAGACCGTTCAACTGTTAGAACGGGAAGCCGTTCTAAAACACTTTACCCACTTTTTGCTGTTCTTTTCCGAAAGAATTAGAAAAAACACTTAATCTGTCCCCAGCGGGCCGTACAACCGACCACACAAGAACGGACCATTTAATTTAGTAAAACCTCTACAAACGTCTAAAACTAGCTAACTCTGTAGCATCCAGGAGCTTTCTCTGCTGCAGCGCCACACGGTCACATGACCCCAGGAAAAACTATGAACAACGACGTCACTCCTATAGACCTTGTCCTGTCCAGGGTCCAGGACCGGGACCTGGACCGGGTCCGGGACCTGGACCGGGTCCTGGTGTGTTGCTGTTTTCTTTTTTTTCCAAACTTTATTTATAGTTTAAGGCACATAATAAACAGTAGTGCAATGTACACTATAAAGAACAATGCCAATACAAAAACGAGAAAACAAAAAAAACATTCATAAGCAATCATAAAAATTAGAGTGAATTCCAATACAAAAACAAACAAACAAACAGGTGATCAGAAATATCCACATTCAGCATATCAGTGGCAACCAAGAGTATAAAAAATGAGATATCAGTCTGGCACAAAAGGAAAATCTAGATCTTTCAGCAAAGTGAACAAGGGGCTCCAAATTTCAGAAAACTTATCAATAGAACATCTTACAATTAAACGGACTTTTTCCAATTTGAGGAAATACAATAAATCCCTAATCCAGAGATGGTGATGTTGGGCTTTTCCACTTGAGCAATATTAATCTACGAGCAAGAAGACTCATAAAAGCTATTGATAATTTTTGATTGGATGTTAAAGAGAGCCGAGCCGGTGTAACACCAAAAAGAGCAGTAAATGGGTTTGGGTCAATCTTTTTACCCACCACCCCTGACATTATTGTAAACACCTCAGTCCAGTAATTTAACAGCTGTGGACAGAGCCAGAAGGCATGTATTAGATCAGATGATGAATGTTGACATCGGTCACATGAGGGTGATATATTTGGGTATATTTTGGCTAGGCGAGATTTAGTATAATAAATACGGTGCAAAAGCTTACATTGAATAAGGCTATGCCCAGCACAGATGGAAGATTTGTGGACAAGTGACAAAATTTGAGACCAAAGGTCATCGGATATAATTTCGCCCAGATCCTCCTGCCAAAGGCTTCTTATGTTCACCGTGCTCTGTGAGTGCACAGAAGTAATTTGATTATACGTTATAGAAATCACCCCCTTTAGAGTAGGAATAGGTAATAAAAAAGTGTCAAGGGGTGATTCTTGTGGAGCATTAGGAAATGTTGAAAAACTACTATGTACAAAGCTACGTACTTGCAAATATCGAAAAAAATGACTACGAGGCAGGTCGTATTTTTCCACAAGTTGTTGAAAAGAGGCAAAAATATCATCAATAAACATATCCCTAATTGTTTTAATGCCTAGTCTTGACCAAAGATTAAAGGCAGAGTCATTAAGAGAAGGTAGAAAAACATGATTAGAGGAAAGTGGGGCATTTAAAGAGAGAGACTGCAAGCCGATGAATCGTCTGAACTGGTGCCATATCTTCAAAGACGATTTAACAATTTTATTGCAGGTATAAGGAGTTATTGAAGATGAAATAGGAGAATGAAGCAAGGCTAAAAGAGAAGATGGTTTAGTGGACCTGGCTTCCATGACAAGCCATGTGTGAGAATTTGGAACATCAGAATGAAGCCAATATCTAAATATTCTAATATTGCATGACCAATAATAAAATTTAAAATTTGGCAGGGCCATGCCCCCTAATTTTTTTGATCTCTGTAGATGTTGAATGCTCAATCGTGACACCTTATTATTCCAAATAAAATTGCGGATAATAATATCAATTTTCTTAAAAAAGGATTGAGTTAGAAAAATTGGTATTAATTGGAATAAATATAAAAAGCGGGGAAGGATATTCATTTTGATGCAATTTATGCGAGCAACCAAAGAAAGCCCCAAAATCGACCAGCGATCCAAATCCTCTTTGACACGCAACAGTAAAGGAGAAAAATTGGCTCCAAAAAGATCCTCAAATCTTCGAGTGACCTGGACACCTAGGTAGGTAAATTGATGAGTGATTTTAAACGGTAGAGTATTAATGAGGTTACATTCAGAGACATTGAGAGGAAAGAAGTTTAATTTATAACCGGAAATCCGTCCAAATACCTGTAGCGTATTTAAAGCTGCTGGAATAGAAGTATCCAAATCACTTAAATACAAAAGTAAATCGTCTGCGTACAAAGACACTTTGTTTCCTATGCCATTCCTAATAATCCCACTAATCTCCAGATTCGATCTGAGCGCGATGGCAAGCGGTTCTATCGCCAAGGCAAATAATAACAGACTTAATGGACAGCCTTGACGCGTGGAACGAGAGAGACGGAAGTAAGCAGATTGGATATTATTGGTTCTGACTGCAGCGTGTGGGTCTGCGTACAACAGTTGAATCCAGGATAAAAACTTCTGACCAAAACCAAATTTTTCAATTGTATAAAATAAATACCTCCATTCTACTCTATCAAAAGCCTTTTCGGCATCTAAAGAAATTAGGGCTTCCTGGGAGTCTACAGGGTTTGGGTTGTATATAACATTAAAAAGGCGTCTAACATTAGAAAAGGAGTGTCTATTTTGAACAAAACCAGTTTGGTCTACACTGATTATGGAAGGGAGAACTGTATTGAGACGTAAAGCCAATGTTTTAGACAACAATTTGAAGTCGACGTTTAGTAAACTTATGGGGCGATATGAAGCACATTGTAATGGATCTTTGCCTTTTTTAGCAAGAAGGCTAATGACAGCTTGATTAAGAGTTTCAGGCAAGTGGCCACATTCCAAAGATTCTTTATAAACTGATAATAATATTGGTGACAATTTATTCCAAAATATCCTATAGAATTCGCAAGGATATCCATCCGGGCCTGGGCAGCGGCCTCCTTGAAGAGATTTAACAGCAACTGTTAGCTCTTCAATTGTGAGAGGTTTCTCCAAGTTGTCAGCAACTACCCGATTAATGGAGGGAACATGCAACCCTTCAAAAAAATTGTCAAAATCAGATATGGATGCAGTACAGTCTGAAGAGTATAAGGCAGAGTAAAAATCTTTAAAAGTATTGTTAATTTCAGTTGGTTCAGAGGAATTTCCATGCAGCGTCTCAATCTGAGAAATTTGATGTGACGCAGAAACTTGGCGAATTTGGTGAGCAAGTAATTTACCAGCTTTGTCCCCGTGTTCGAAGAACTGAGCACCAGATCGAAGCAGCAGATCAGTTGTGTGTTTAGTCATCAAAATATCAAATTCTGACTGTAATATAATACGTTCCTTGTAAAGATTTGGGTTTGGAGAAGTTGCATACAGACTGTCCAATTGAGAGATACGGCAAGTCAAATTCAGAAGCTTCTCATTTCTAAGCTTGCGCTCATATTTTGTAAAGGAAATTATTTCACCTCTAATATATGCCTTTAATGTCTCCCACAAAAGAGAGGCCGAGATATTAGAGCTTTCATTATTTGATAAAAAGAAATCAATTTGTCGCTCAATAAAAGAAACAAAGTTTTCATTAGCTAGAAGCTGAGTGTTAAGACGCCACAATGAGCGACCGGATTGTGACTGAAATTGGATATTTATTGAAACGGGAGCATGATCGGATAGGACAATTGCATCGTACTTGCAATCCATTAAGGAAGGTAAAAGTCTGTTATCGAGTAAAAAGAAGTCAACGCGAGTAAAAGTATGGTGGACAGGCGAAAAAAAAGAATATACTTTTTGTTGAGGATTTAAAAAGCGCCAAGGATCCGTTAGGGAAAATTCTTTGGTAAAAGAATTAAGTGCTTTTGCTGCACGTGTAAGGCTAGCAGCTTTATTAGATGACCGGTCTAAGTCCACGTCTTGCCAACAGTTAAAATCACCTGCCATCACTAGCATGTAAGATGACATATTAGGGAGTCGTGCAATCAGTCGTTTGAGAAAATCCTCATCATCATAATTTGGAGCATAAACATTTACTAAAGCTAAGGGAACATTGTTGATGGTACAAGTAATAATTACATATCTACCATTCGGATCGGAAATTGATTGTAAGTACACAAAAGGAACAGATTTTCGTATTAGAATTGCTACACCCCTAGATTTACTATTAAAAGATGAATGATATCAGAATCAGAATCAGAATCAGAATCATTTTTATTGCCACGTGAGTAACAAAGTTATCACTTGGAAATTGTCTTTGCAGAGAGCGTGCCACTTCGCCATTTGCGGCGCTGTGTGCAGCAAGAAACAGCAGAGAGCAATAACATTCAGGTAACAACAGACAGTTGGATAGAAAACATTGTGCTTTGTATAAACCACGGATTTTTTTCACGGGATGAGCACCTCCGGCCTGCCGGTCCAATGTGGCTGTCAGAGGGGGGCGGGGTCAGGGAGGGGGTGAGTCGGAAACACAGTAAGTAGGGGAGGGGAGGGAGAGATCAGAGGGAGGCGGGGGGAGCGGGATCCAAACTGGAAGACTGAAAGAGTGTGAAATTTTTGTAGAGACCAGATTTATTATGATGGCCTTGGCCCGAGGAATGTGAGATAAGAGAGGAGGGAAGACACAATAGGGAGAGAACACATCTCCTGTAACGAGGGACAATATTGTATGCAGTTTAGCAGTCAAAAACAGGCAGATATTCTATTAAATCCAATTAGACCAAATTACAGCGCCCTCAGACCCCGTACACAGGGGCAAATCCAAGCCGGGTCAGAGAGTTCAAGCCTGGCAGACAATGTCATTCAATCTCAATTCCAGAGTCTTATGACCATCAAGTGAACGAGCTGCGAGATCTTTGATCAACTGTTCCACTAACACCACTCTTCGTTGTCCAGCCACAGCGCTCTCAACCACGACTCGGTTAAGCTCCTTGTACATCCCATCAATTTTTTCGGCCAGCAGGTCGTGAATCTTGCGAACTGCCATGCCTCCGAATTTGTGGTAGAAGAGAACCGCTCCAAACCCAAACAGGAGGATCCCCACCACCAAAATGCCAAAGATATATACGTCTTCCGAATCTTCAATGGACAGGGTCGACAGACAGAGGGGCTGAAACTTGTTCCAGCTGTCAAGAGTATACCCCGCTGGTGAAGTCCCGTCCGGGCACACGGGCTCTCCAGACCCGCGCTTACGTGTTGAAAAGATAGAATCAATTGCGTTGAGGGACCAGTTAATCATTTCCATTCTGTTAAAGTTGTCTGTGGCAAAACTCCAGGAAAAAAAGACAAAAACAGGAGATAGCAAGCCGTTCAGGAGCGGACTAAGACACGTCCTTGCACGACGAAGGAGGAAGGAGGAAAGAGAATTGCTACACCCCTAGATTTACTATTAAAAGATGAATGATATATGTTACTAATCCAATTCTTTTTTAATTTCAAATGGTCCAAGTTTTTCAAATGAGTTTCTTGCAAGTAGATAACATGAGCCCCAAGCTGATGAATGTGGTGTAATACCTTACTACGTTTTAATGGGTTGTTGAGCCCTTTGCAGTTAAAACTGGTAAAACGAATCTCTTGTCTTGAAGATGGTGATGAATTGTGTGCCATGATTAAGATCTCTTAAGGAATCTCAAAGCAGTATCTTCTGACCACCTGTAAAAAGAAAATCAAAGTAAAATGGAAAAAAAAATGAATCAGATCAATGAAAGAAAGGATAATAATAATAATACAACAGTAAAATAAATAAATTATAAAAAAATTACAATGTAATAGTTCTTACCATCCTCCCCAACAATAACTGCAACAGAAAAACGGAATATAACATATGCGTCGTCCATATGTATACAACCTCAGTGCTCATTGACGCATTTACCAACCAAGGATACCATAATAGTAATAACAAAATAAAAAAACACCAACCAAAAAATAAATAAAAAATAAATAAACAAATATATATATATAGATTGGGACATTGCTCAAAAGAAAAAAGTCAGAGCATTTATGCATGTACACATTGTAAAAGTAATAACACACATTTTAACTAGAAGAAAACAAATTATTGCACCAATGAATAGACTCAAACCTATTCATTATAAAATGTAAAGTTTGTCCATCGTAACAGGTCGTTTAAACAGACTGTGGGTCCACCATGGTCTTGAGATTTTTCTTCACAAAGTCCATAGCCAAGTCAGGACTGTCAAACGTGCGAAGCTGTCCATTGGGGAGTGTTATTCTCAGTGATGCTGGGAAGAAAAGTCCAAACTTTATCCCTGGACAGGAATGAAGTTCTTTCTTCACGCCGCTGAATCCAGCGCGCTTCTTTGCCACAATGGCCGTAAAATCAGGGAAAATAAACACTCGTTTCCCCTGAAAGGTCAGGGCAGGTGACTCACGGGCTTTGCGGAGAATTTCATTCCTTGTCTGGAACTGGTTGACACGAACCATGAAGGGCCGCGGCGGTGCTCCGTCTCCGGGTCTGGGTCCGATGCGCCCGGTCGAGAATAGGTTTGACATCGAGGTGAAGTAGATTGTGCAGAAAATCGGCCACAAATTCTGTTGGGCGAGGGCCCTCCGTACCTTCAGCAACGCCAACAATTCGAATATTATTGAGTCTGGAGCGTCCCTCTAGTTCGTCACATTTATTCGTCAATAGCTCAACTTTTCCCTGAAGTTGGCTAACAGAGGCCTGTATGCTAGTTAGCCTCTGCTCATGGTCGTTAGCTGCTCCTTCCAAGTCGGATATGGCAGATGCATACGATGTAATTTTAGACTCTAAAGGGGCCAACGCATCCGTAACTTCACGTTTAACAACGTCTGCAACAATTGCCTCAAATTTGCCTATATCTCCACGCATTTCCTCCATCATCTCCCTCATGTTAGCTAGCAATGCGCCGTTAGCCGCTGAGGTAGCATCCTGTTCAGGCATATTTCTCGTTGTCATACCCGCTTTCCGTCTCATCTGAGCGCCAAACAAATCCGAAGGACCATAAGGGATGATAAGAAACCAATACTAAACAAGTCTTCGCACTTATGATTTAAAAAAAGGTGCACAATATCACAAAAATATCACATTCCGGCGGAGCCACCTCAAAGCACGTCTTGCACCATCCGTGCTCAGCAGCGCCCCCACCGTGTTGCTGTTTTCTAACGTGACTTCCTGTTCACAGGACGCTGAGATCGTTCGCACTCGGGATCCGGATAAACTGGCAGAATGTGACATCGTTGTGGACGTTGGAGGAGAGTTCAACGCTGAGACTCATCGCTACGATCATCACCAGAGGTAACGACACCAGAGGTAACGACACCAGAGGTAACGACACCAGAGGTAACGACACCAGAGGTAACGACACCAGAGGTAACGACACCAGAGGTAACGACACCAGAGGTAACGACACCAGAGGTAACGACACCAGAGGTAACGACACCAGAGGTAACGACACCAGAGGTAACGACACCAGAGGTAACGACACCAGAGGTAACGACACCAGAGGTAACGACACCAGAGGTAACGACACCAGAGGTAACGACACCAGAGGTAACGACACCAGAGGTAACGACACCAGAGGTAACGACACCAGAGGTAACGACACCAGAGGTAACGACACCAGAGGTAACGACACCAGAGGTAACGACACCAGAGGTAACGACACCAGACGAGACCAGAGGTAACGACACCAGACGAGACCAGAGGTAACGACACCAGACGAGACCAGAGGTAATGGCAAGATGTGCTTTATTTATCTCACAGAGGAGAAATGTACATGTCACATTTGGCATGGATAGAACACTCAGATTGTGCAAAAGGAGGAAATGTGCAAACATGTTACATGCAGGATATATGTACAATAAAGTGACAATAATTATGTGCAACAAAAGTGACAAGTGTCAATTGGAAACAGTGTCAATAGTAGTGCAGGTTTTCACACAGTGATCATTTAAAGTGACTTATTGTACAGTCTGACAGCGGTGGGGATAAAGGCCCTGCGGTAGCGCTCCTTCCTACACTGAGGGTGCCTCAGTCTTCCACTGAAGGAGCTCCTCAGCTCCTCCTCAGTCCTGTGCAGTGGGAGGTGTTGTCCATGATGGAGGTGGCTTTGGCTAGCACCCTCCTGTCCCTCACCTCCTCCACAGAGTCCAGGGGCCTCCTGTCCATCACCTCCTCCACAGAGTCCAGGGGCCTCCTGTGCCTCACCTCCTCCACAGAGTCCAGGGGCCTCCTGTGCCTCACCTCCTCCACAGAGTCCAGGGGCCTCCTGTGCCTCACCTCCTCCACAGAGTCCAGGGGCCTCCTGTCCCTCACCTCCTCCAGAGTCCAGGGGCCTCCTGTGCCTCACCTCCTCCACAGAGTCCAGGGGCCTCCTGTGCCTCACCTCCTCCACAGAGTCCAGGGGCCTCCTGTCCCTCACCTCCTCCACAGAGTCCAGGGGCCTCCTGTGCCTCACCTCCTCCACAGAGTCCAGGGGCCTCCTGTGCCTCACCTCCTCCACAGAGTCCAGGGGCCTCCTGTGCCTCACCTCCTCCACAGAGTCCAGGGGCCTCCTGTCCCTCACCTCCTCCACAGAGTCCAGGGGCCTCCTGTCCCTCACCTCCTCCACAGAGTCCAGGGGCCTCCTGTCCCTCACCTCCTCCACAGAGTCCAGGGGCCTCCTGTCCCTCACCTCCTCCACAGAGTCCAGGGGCCTCCTGTCCCTCACCTCCTCCACAGAGTCCAGGGGCCTCCTGTCCCTCACCTCCTCCACAGAGTCCAGGGGCCTCCTGTCCCTCACCTCCTCCACAGAGTCCAGGGGCCTCCTGTCCCTCACCTCCTCCACAGAGTCCAGGGGCCTCCTGTCCCTCACCTCCTCCACAGAGTCCAGGGGCCTCCTGTCCCTCACCTCCTCCACAGAGTCCAGGGGCCTCCTGTCCCTCACCTCCTCCACAGAGTCCAGGGGCCTCCTGTCCCTCACCTCCTCCACAGAGTCCAGGGGCCTCCTGTCCCTCACCTCAATGTCCTCCCCCTGGATGTTCAGCAGCGTGTGGGAAAGTGGTTTTCTCCTGAAGTCGATGATCATCTCCTTGGTCTTACTGGTGTTCAAGCAGTCACGTGTCCGTCACGTGTCCGTCACGTGTCCGTCTCGTGTCCGTCACGTGTCCCTCACGTGTCCGTCACGTGTCCGTCTCGTGTCCGTCTCGTGTCCGTCTCGTGTCCCTCACGTGTCCCTCACGTGTCCGTCTCGTGTCCGTCACGTGTCCGTCTCGTGTCCGTCACGTGTCCGTCACGTGTCCGTCACGTGTCCGTCACGTGTCCGTCTCGTGTCCGTCACGTGTCCGTCACGTGTCCCTCACGTGTCCGTCTCGTGTCCGTCACGTGTCCGTCTCGTGTCCGTCTCGTGTCCGTCACGTGTCCGTCACGTGTCCGTCACGTGTCCGTCACGTGTCCGTCTCGTGTCCGTCTCGTGTCCGTCACGTGTCCGTCACGTGTCCGTCTCGTGTCCGTCACGTGTCCGTCACGTGTCCGTCACGTGTCCGTCTCGTGTCCGTCTCGTGTCCGTCACGTGTCCGTCACGTGTCCGTCACGTGTCCGTCTCGTGTCCGTCTCGTGTCCGTCACGTGTCCGTCACGTGTCCCTCTCGTGTCCGTCACGTGTCCCTCACGTGTCCCTCACGTGTCCGTCACGTGTCCGTCTCGTCTCCGTCTCGTGTCCGTCACGTGTCCCTCACGTGTCCCTCACGTGTCCGTCTCGTGTCCGTCACGTGTCCGTCTCGTGTCCGTCACGTGTCCGTCACGTGTCCGTCACGTGTCCGTCACGTGTCCGTCACGTGTCCGTCTCGTGTCCCTCACGTGTCCGTCACGTGTCCCTCACGTGTCCGTCTCGTGTCCGTCAAGTGTCCGTCTCGTCTCCGTCTCGTGTCCGTCACGTGTCCGTCTCGTGTCCGTCACGTGTCCGTCACGTGTCCGTCTCGTGTCCGTCACGTGTGCGGTCTCGTGTCCCTCACGTGTCCGTCTCGTGTCCGTCACGTGTCCGTCACGTGTCCGTCACGTGTCCGTCTCGTGTCCGTCACGTGTCCCTCACGTGTCCGTCACGTGTCCGTCACGTGTCCTTCACGTGTCCGTCACGTGTCCGTCACGTGTCCGTCTCGTGTCCGTCACGTGTCCGTCACGTGTCCGTCACGTGTCCGTCACGTGTCCGTCTCGTGTCCGTCACGTGTCCCTCACGTGTCCGTCACGTGTCCGTCACGTGTCCCTCACGTGTCCGTCACGTGTCCGTCACGTGTCCGTCTCGTGTCCGTCACGTGTCCGTCTCGTGTCCGTCACGTGTCCGTCACGTGTCCGTCACGTGTCCGTCACGTGTCCGTCACGTGTCCGTCTCGTGTCCGTTACGTGTCCGTCACGTGTCCCTCACGTGTCCGTCTCGTGTCCGTCACGTGTCCGTCTCGTCTCCGTCTCGTGTCCGTCACGTGTCCGTCTCGTCTCCGTCTTGTGTCCGTCACGTGTCCCTCACGTGTCCCTCACGTGTCCGTCTCGTGTCCGTCACGTGTCCGTCTCGTGTCCGTCACGTGTCCGTCACGTGTCCGTCACGTGTCCGTCACGTGTCCGTCACGTGTCCGTCTCGTGTCCGTCACGTGTCCCTCACGTGTCCGTCACGTGTCCGTCACGTGTCCCTCACGTGTCCGTCACGTGTCCGTCACGTGTCCGTCTCGTGTCCGTCACGTGTCCGTCACGTGTCCGTCACGTGTCCGTCACGTGTCCGTCTCGTGTCCGTCACGTGTCCGTCACGTGTCCGTCACGTGTCCGTCTCGTGTCCGTCTTGTGTCCGTCACGTGTCCGTCACGTGTCCGTCTCGTGTCCGTCTCGAGTCCGTCTCGTGTCCGTCTCGTGTCCGTCACGTGTCCGTCACGTGTCCGTCACGTGTCCGTCACGTGTCCCTCACGTGTCCCTCACGTGTCCCTCACGTGTCCCTCACCTGTCCCTCACGTGTCCGTCACGTGTCCGTCACGTGTCCCTCACGTGTCCGTCACGTGTCCGTCACGTGTCCCTCACGTGTCCGTCACGTGTCCGTCACGTGACGGTCACGTGTCCGTCTCGTGTCCGTCACGTGTCCGTCTCGTGTCCGTCACGTATCCGTCTCGTGTCCGTCTCGTGTCCGTCTCGTGTCCGTCTCGTGTCCGTCTCGTGTCCGTCACGTGTCCGTCACGTGTCCGTCTCGTGTCCGTCTTGTGTCCGTCACGTGTCCGTCACGTGTCCGTCTTGTGTCCGTCTCGTGTCCGTCTCGTGTCCGTCACGTGTCCGTCACGTGTCCGTCACGTGTCCCTCACGTGTCCGTCACGTGTCTGTCACGTGTCCGTCTATTGTTTGATATTTTACAGTAAATAAATAGGGGTGAAACGATACGTTTTCAGAACGATCCGTATCGATATGAGAGAAAATGATTTTGATAAAAAACATTCTTAATTTTTAAAACTATACGATTCAGTAGATTTGGAACGATATATCAATACAAAATAAATAACTCAGATTTAAAGTGCTGAACAAGAAATACAACTTTTTTACAAATTTAACAAAAACATTTATTTTACCCAAGAGCTAACTTATAAATAATAATAAAACAGATAACAAATGTTTACAGCACCACCTAAGTGCTCAAGATGAAATGATATATTTTTAATTCTATAGTGGTGTAAACAGTGTCATGATGATACTGTTAATAAGAAAGAATCTGAAGCTGGATTTGATGGAAATAAGTCCAGACTTAAACAAAAATGATAATGTTAATTTGAAGTTCTTGATTTAGTGTTACTAAGTTCTTTATGTTGTCATGACGATGGTCCAACACTCAACACACACGAGACCATGTATCGTTACACCCTATAAATACATGTAATAATAATGGTTTCAGTCTCAGTCCTACAGGGGTCAGTCCTACAGGGGTCAGTCCTAGGGAGGTCTGTTGGGCCGTCTGTAGGGTCGTCTGTAGGGTCGTCTGTAGGGTCGTCTGTAGGGTCGTCTGTAGGGTCGTCTGTAGGGTCGTCTGTAGGGCCGTCTGTAGGGCCGTCTGTAGGGCCGTCTGTAGGGCCGTCTGTAGGGCCGTCTGTAGGGCCGTCTGTAGGGTCGTCTGTAGGGCCGTCTGTAGGGTCGTCTGTAGGGTCGTCTGTAGGGTCGTCTGTAGGGTCGTCTGTAGGGTCGTCTGTAGGGCCGTCTGTAGGGCCGTCTGTAGGGTCGTCTGTAGGGTCGTCTGTAGGGTCGTCTGTAGGGTCGTCTGTAGGGCCGTCTGTAGGGCCGTCTGTAGGGCCGTCTGTAGGGTCGTCTGTAGGGTCGTCTGTAGGGTCGTCTGTAGGGTCGTCTGTAGGGTCGTCTGTAGGGTCGTCTGTAGGGTCGTCTGTAGGGTCGTCTGTAGGGTCGTCTGTAGGGCCGTCTGTAGGGCCGTCTGTAGGGCCGTCTGTAGGGCCGTCTGTAGGGCCGTCTGTAGGGCCGTCTGTAGGGCCGTCTGTAGGGCCGTCTGTAGGGCCGTCTGTAGGGTCGTCTGTAGGGCCGTCTGTAGGGTCGTCTGTAGGGCCGTCTGTAGGGCCGTCTGTAGGGTCGTCTGTAGGGCCGTCTGTAGGGCCGTCTGTAGGGCCGTCTGTAGGGCCGTCTGTAGGGCCGTCTGTAGGGCCGTCTGTAGGGCCGTCTGTAGGGCCGTCTGTAGGGCCGTCTGTAGGGCCGTCTGTAGGGTCGTCTGTAGGGTGTCTGTCGTCTGTAGGGTCGTCTGTAGGGTCGTCTGTAGGGTCGTCTGTAGGGTCGTCTGTAGGGTCGTCTGTAGGGTCGTCTGTAGGGTCGTCTGTAGGGTCGTCTGTAGGGTCGTCTGTAGGGTCGTCTGTAGGGTCGTCTGTAGGGTCGTCTGTAGGGCCGTCTGTAGGGCCGTCTGTAGGGTCGTCTGTAGGGCCGTCTGTAGGGTCGTCTGTAGGGTCGTCTGTAGGGTCGTCTGTAGGGCCGTCTGTAGGGCCGTCTGTAGGGCCGTCTGTAGGGCCGTCTGTAGGGCCGTCTGTAGGGTCGTCTGTAGGGTCGTCTGTAGGGTCGTCTGTAGGGTCGTCTTCAGTGGTTGGGAGGTGTTGGCCTCATAGTCTGAGGTTTAAAGTGATTGTCTGGAGTTTGTCAGAAAGAGAGAGAGAGGTGCTTGATTTAAAAAAAACGACACAAGCTCCTCCCCCTTCCTTTCTGATTGGTCTACACCTACGTTTCCGTAACACTTTGAAATATTAATCTGAGAACACATTATACATATACATTATTAATACACATGCATGGAGGTTTTCAGAATTATTTGAACGTTTTAATGAAAAAATAATGTTATTATGCACAAAAAAAGCGATCGCGGCAAACCAGGAAGTGCTATTATTAAGAATTGCACATTATAGGACACATCTGCAGAGGATCTGATTATGGATATAGGTTCATATATAAATGATTATGGATATAGGTTCATATATAAATGATTATGGATATAGGTTCAGTATATAAATGATTATGGATATAGGTTCATATATAAATGATTATGGATATAGGTTTATATATAAATGATTATGGATATAGGTTCATATATAAATGATTATGGATATAGGTTTATATATAAATGATTATGGATATAGGTTCATATATAAATGATTATGGATATAGGTTCATATATAAATGATTATGGATATAGGTTCATATATAAATGATTATGGATATAGGTTCATATATAAATGATTATGGATATAGGTTCATATATAAATGATTATGGATATAGGTTCAGTATATAAATTATTATGGATATAGGTTCATATATAAATGATTATGGATATAGGTTCATATATAAATGATTATGGATATAGGTTCAGTATATAAATGATTATGGATATAGATTCATATATAAATGATCATGGATATAGGTTCATATATAAATGATTATGGATATAGGTTCATATATAAATGATTATGGATATAGGTTCAGTATATAAATGATTATGGATATAGGTTCATATATAAATGATTATGGATATAGGTTCAGTATATAAATGATTATGGATATAGGTTCATATATAAATGATTATGGATATAGGTTCAGTATATAAATGATTATGGATATAGGTTCAGTATATAAATGATTATGGATATAGGTTCAGTATATAAATGATTATGGATATAGGTTCAGTATATAAATGATTATGGATATAGGTTCAGTATATAAATGGGTAACTCAGCGCGGATGTTCAGAATTCTTTGTTCAGTTTTCATGTAGTTCCAGAGCCTACAGAGGCTTGATTCGGAGGCTCCTGAGCATGAGCAGCTGCAGCATCAGCGCTGATGATTGACAGCCCTTGGCATGACTCGATTGGTTAACCTCGACGGCACCGTGGATTCTGAACTATAGCTAAGAGCAGGGAAGGCGGGACTTGCCCGTGATATTGGAATTAATAAAATGACTTATTTTATATCAACATTTAAGGCCAGGAGGTCAATTTAGCACATTTCCTAAAATTTGTAATTAATTTAGAGTTACACTTTAAGGATAACTGCCTTTGTCAGATGGTAAAATAGTTATACTCTCATCCTTTTGTAATGCCAATAATGCTTTTTGCTCTTCTACTGAGACTGGATTGTGGGGGCTTAGCACTTTTGAGTGTTGCTGAGACTCTCAGCCTGAGGGCCCCCGCCTCACTCCCCGTTAGTTTGGCTGCTTCTGCTGCTGTGATGTATTCAGTTGTTGGAATATCTTTTGGGGTTATGGCAAAATTTAGGCCTTTAGTAAGAACATCTGTTTCCGCTTGTGATAAATGCCGATCAGATGGATTTTTGCCCAAATTCTCCCTGTCCACACCTTGTCCAATTGGACTTTTTTCAATGTTTAAAAGAATTTTGGTTTAGGAGCTTTTGAAATCTGATTTTCTTTGGCCTTCTTGGGTTGGTTCAATTGGGCAGTTTCAGGAAACGTCTAAATCCTCTGAGAGATCTCCGGTGAGACTGATAATTCTAGCTTGTGTCTGACATACTCTATCTCATCCTTTAAATTTATAGTCTCGATGTTAAGTCGCCGAATTCTTAAATTGAGAATCTTCATACAATAGTTTTGTTCTTCTTGCCAACTGGCCTGTTTCTAATGCTTTCTGCTGTAAACATTTTGGGATAACTTTACTCTGGCTACACCTAAGATAATAATAATAATTTTCTTTTGATTTTCTCCAACCCGTGTGGTTGGCAGCAATACTGTAAGTTTGTGTAAGTTCTCAGTCGTACAGGGATTGGTCAAAGCAAAGTAACTTGCGGTCTGAGAACGCATCTGCGCATGCGTCAGCCGGCGAGAGCTCCATTCATTTAAACGAGTGACTTCTAAAGTCCACAGCGACTAAACTAGACTGGTCCAGAACACTCAGCATTGACACACATGTGGAACGGAGCTTTGGGCCAAGAGACAACTTTTGGACCATCCTGTAAAGACGTTTTCCAGAGGTCTGCAAATGCTATATGTTAGCATTGGCTAATTCTTATTCCGTGTTCACCCCCACAGGCCCGGGGTGGCACTGCAGCATGTCAGCGCACATCATTTTGGACACTTTTGAGCCGGGACCCGCCCCCACTGGTCTCAGCATGCACGCACGGACTGTAGAGACGCACGGACTGCTCTGTAGAGACGCACGGACTGCTCTGTAGAGACGCACGGACTGCTCTGTAGAGACGCACGGACTGCTCTGTAGAGACGCACGGACTGCTCTGTAGAGACGCACGGACTGCTCTGTAGAGACGCACGGACTGCTCTGTAGAGACGCACGGACTGCTCTGTAGAGACGCACGGACTGTTCTGTAGAGACACACGGACTGTTCAGTAGAGACGCTCAAACTGTTCAGTAGAGACGCACGGACTGTAGAGACGCACGGACTGTTCTGTAGAGACGCACTGACTGCTCTGTAGAGACGCACGGACTGCTCTGTAGAGACGCACGGACTGCTCTGTAGAGACGCACGGACTGTTCAGTAGAGACGCACGGACTGCTCTGTAGAGACGCACGGAGCTCTGTAGAGACGCACGGACTGCTCTGTAGAGACGCACGGACTGCTCTGTAGAGACGCACGGACTGCTCTGTAGAGACGCACGGACTGCTCTGTAGAGACGCACGGACTGCTCTGTAGAGACGCACGGACTGCTCTGTAGAGACACACGGACTGTTCAGTAGAGACGCACGGACTGCTCTGTAGAGACGCACGGACTGTAGAGACGCACGGACTGTTCTGTAGAGACGCACTGACTGCTCTGTAGAGACGCACGGACTGCTCTGTAGAGACGCACGGACTGCTCTGTAGAGACGCACGGACTGTTCAGTAGAGACGCACGGACTGCTCTGTAGAGACGCACGGACTGCTCTGTAGAGACGCACGGACTGCTCTGTAGAGACGCACGGACTGCTCTGTAGAGACGCACGGACTGCTCTGTAGAGACGCACGGACTGCTCTGTAGAGACGCACGGACTGCTCTGTAGAGACGCACGGACTGCTCTGTAGAGACACACGGACTGTTCAGTAGAGACGCACGGACTGCTCTGTAGAGACGCACGGACTGCTCTGTAGAGACGCACGGACTGCTCTGTAGAGACGCACGGACTGCTCTGTAGAGACGCACGGACTGCTCTGTAGAGACGCACGGACTGCTCTGTAGAGACGCACGGACTGCTCTGTAGAGACGCACGGACTGCTCTGTAGAGACGCACGGACTGCTCTGTAGAGACGCTCGGACTGCTCTACAGAGACGCTCGGACTGCTCTGTAGAGACGCTCGGACTGCTCTGTAGAGACGCTCGGACTGCTCTGTAGAGACGCTCGGACTGCTCTGTAGAGACGCTCGGACTGCTCTGTAGAGACGCTCGGACTGCTCTGTAGAGACGCTCGGACTGCTCTGTAGAGACGCACGGACTGCTCTGTAGAGACGCACGGACTGCTCTGTAGAGACACGGACTGCTCTGTAGAGACACGGACTGCTCTGTAGAGACACGGACTGCTCTGTAGAGACACGGACTGCTCTGTAGAGACACGGACTGCTCTGTAGAGACGCACGGACTGCTCTGTAGAGACGCACGGACTGCTCTGTAGAGACGCACGGACTGTTCAGTAGAGACGCACGGACTGCTCTGTAGAGACGCTCGGACTGCTCTACAGAGACGCTCGGACTGCTCTGTAGAGACGCTCGGACTGGTCTGTAGAGACGCTCGGACTGCTCTGTAGAGACGCTCGGACTGCTCTGTAGAGACGCTCGGACTGCTCTGTAGAGACGCTCGGACTGCTCTGTAGAGACGCTCGGACTGCTCTGTAGAGACGCTCGGACTGCTCTGTAGAGACGCACGGACTGCTCTGTAGAGACGCACGGACTGCTCTGTAGAGACACGGACTGCTCTGTAGAGACACGGACTGCTCTGTAGAGACACGGACTGCTCTGTAGAGACACGGACTGCTCTGTAGAGACACGGACTGCTCTGTAGAGACACGGACTGCTCTGTAGAGACGCACGGACTGCTCTGTAGAGACGCACGGACTGCTCTGTAGAGACGCACGGACTGTTCAGTAGAGACGCACGGACTGCTCTGTAGAGACGCACGGACTGCTCTGTAGAGACACGGACTGCTCTGTAGAGACACGGACTGCTCTGTAGAGACACGGACTGCTCTGTAGAGACACGGACTGCTCTGTAGAGGTGCGGCAGAGGTGCAGGAGCGGAAAATCGACGTATGCAGGAGATAAATATTGCAGGAGGTCAGTGATAATTAGTCCTTTGCTCCCTCTGGCGCCCCCCTGTGGTGAGACCAGGAGGAGCTGGACACGTGCAGCAGTGACATAAACATGTGTCTGACTCTGACTCATCTCTGAGAGAAATAAGGAGCATGTTCCTAATGACAAAGATCATACTTTTACTTAGATCTCTCCACATAAGAGGATCCACAGTGTGGAAAGAGAAACAGAAGAACAATAACTCTAGACTGAAATAACATCTAACTTTAGCAAAAGAAAGAAGTCTAAATTTTCTTCAGTCTTAGGTTTGACTCTCTTCAAGGCGGTAAAACCCTGTTCGAAGATTCCAAGTTTGTGACTTAACATATAAATAACATGTATATAACATACACATGTTTTATATATATATATATATAAAATATGTGTGTGTATGTATGTATGTATGTATGTATATATATATAATTAGTCTTCATCTGTCAGTTCCATTGACAGTCTCTGATAATCCTCCATCAGCTGTGACCCACGTCCCTGGGTCATGTGACCCACGTCCCTGGGTCATGTGACCATGTGCTTTGTCCTGTGTGTCTGACGCACACTCTCGGCTGGAGCTGTTTATTGATTCCTGATGTCAGGTGTGCTTCAGACACAGGGCTCAGTGTTACCCACAATGCACCTGTTCTGCTTCACATGTTTGTCTTTCTCTGCTTCTCGTTCAAAACATTAAAAATAAAATCCTCATTACAGACGGTCACAAGGTCCCTTTACAATCTCATGTAATTCCACACACGCACACACACGCACACGCGCTGGTATTTATGGCCGGTTTCATGTGTATTTTTTTGGGACATAAAATACTAAAAATGAAAAAGATTCAGAGCGATGCTTTTCTAATGTATGTAATGAATGTACAAACCTTTATTCCAGACCCTTCTCTGAGAGCTTCCACAGCCTGTGTCCAGAGAAGCTAATGCTAATGCTAATGCTAATGCTGTAGATAATGTAGTGACTGTATGTGTTCCAGGACCTTCTCTGAGAGCTTCCACAGCCTGTGTCCAGAGAAGCCATGGGTCACCAAGCTCAGCTCTGCTGGTTTAATTTACTTTCACTTTGGACGAAGACTTCTGTCTGAGCTCACACAGCTGAAGGACCAGCGCCACCTGGAGGTGCTCTATGACAAAGTGAGTAATCAGAGACTTTGGAACAGAACCCCAAACTATCATTAAAACAAACCGTTTTCTCCTCAAACCAACAGCTTTATGAGAACTTTGTGGAAGAAGTGGACGCTGTGGACAACGGCATCTCTCAGTGCGACGGAGACGCCCGCTACGCCGTCACCACCACGCTCAGCTGCAGGGTCGGCCACCTCAACCCCCGATGGAACAGCCACAGCCAGGACACGGAGGTGAGAGACCCACTGAGGGGAGAGACCCACTGAGGTGAGAGACCCACTGAGGGGAGAGAGACCCACTGAGGGGAGAGAGACCCACTGAGGGGAGAGAGACCACTGAGGGGAGAGAGACCACTGAGGGGAGAGAGACCACTGAGGGGAGAGAGACCACTGAGGGGAGAGAGACCACTGAGGGGAGAGAGACCACTGAGGGGAGAGAGACCACTGAGGGGAGAGAGACCCACTGAGGTGAGAGACCCACTGAGGTGAGAGACCCACTGAGGGGAGAGAGACCCACTGAGGGGAGAGAGACCCACTGAGGGGAGAGAGACCACTGAGGGGAGAGAGACCACTGAGGGGAGAGAGACCACTGAGGGGAGAGAGACCACTGAGGGGAGAGAGACCACTGAGGGGAGAGAGACCACTGAGGGGAGAGAGACCACTGAGGGGAGAGAGACCACTGAGGGGAGAGAGACCACTGAGGGGAGAGAGACCACTGAGGGGAGAGAGACCCACTGAGGTGAGAGACCCACTGAGGTGAGAGACCCACTGAGGTGAGAGACCCACTGAGGGGAGAGACCCACTGAGGGGAGAGACCCACTGAGGTGAGAGACCCACTGAGGGGAGAGAGACCACTGAGGGGAGAGAGACCACTGAGGGGAGAGAGACCACTGAGGGGAGAGAGACCACTGAGGGGAGAGACCACTGAGGTGAGAGACCACTGAGGTGAGAGACCACTGAGGTGAGACCCACTGAGGTGAGAGACCCACTGAGGTGAGAGACCCACTGAGGTGAGAGACCCACTGAGGTGAGAGACCCACTGAGGTGAGAGACCCACTGAGGTGAGAGACCCACTGAGGTGAGAGACCCACTGAGGTGAGAGACCCACTGAGGGGAGAGAGACCCACTGAGGGGAGAGAGACCCACTGAGGGGAGAGAGACCACTGAGGGGAGAGAGACCACTGAGGGGAGAGAGACCACTGAGGGGAGAGAGACCACTGAGGTGAGAGACCCACTGAGGTGAGAGACCCACTGAGGTGAGAGACCCACTGAGGTGAGAGACCCACTGAGGTGAGAGACCCACTGAGGGGAGAGAGACCCACTGAGGTGAGAGACCCACTGAGGTGAGAGACCCACTGAGGTGAGAGACCCACTGAGGTGAGAGACCCACTGAGGTGAGAGACCCACTGAGGTGAGAGACCCACTGAGGTGAGAGACCCACTGAGGGGAGAGAGACCACTGAGGGGAGAGAGATCACTGAGGGGAGAGAGACCACTGAGGGGAGAGACCCACTGAGGGGAGAGACCCACTGAGATTTTATCTTTGATGTTGGAAACTTCAGAACTTCTAAAGGAGATGAAGTGTTCTGGTAATATCTGAATCATTCTTTTACAGGAAGGTTTTAAGAAAGCCATGGTTCTGGTCGGGGCAGAGTTCCTGGACCGTTTGGACTATTATCAGTTTGGATGGTTACCTGCTCGTGCTGTGGTGGAGGAGGCCGTCACCAACAGACTCAAGGTAACGGTCAGGAGCTAAAGGGCCAGGAGCTAAAGGGCCAGGAGCTAAAGGGCCAGGAGCTAAAGGGCCAGGAGCTAAAGGGCCAGGAGCTAAAGGGCCAGGAGCTAAAGGGCCGGGAGCTAAAGGGTCGGGAGCTACAGAAGCTAAAGGGCCGGGAGCTAAAGGGTCGGGAGCTACAGGAGCTAAAGGGCCAGGAGCTAAAGGGCCAGGAGCTAAAGGGCCAGGAGCTAAAGGGCCAGGAGCTAAAGGGCCAGGAGCTAAAGGGCCGGGAGCTAAAGGGTCGGGAGCTACAGAAGCTAAAGGGCCGGGAGCTAAAGGGTCGGGAGCTAAAGAGTCGGGAGCTAAAGGGTCGGGAGCTAAAGGGCCGGGAGCTAAAGGGACGGGAGCTACAGGAGCTAAAGGGTCGGGAGCTAAAGGGCCGGGAGCTAAAGGGCCGGGAGCTAAAGGGCCGGGACCTAAAGGGTCGGGAGCTAAAGGGCCGGGAGCTAAAGGGTCGGGAGCTACAGGAGCTAAAGGGTCGGGAGCTAAAGGGCCGGGAGCTAAAGGGCCGGGAGCTAAAGGGCCGGGAGCTAAAGGGTCGGGAGCTAAAGGGCCGGGAGCTAAAGGGTCGGGAGCTACAGGAGCTAAAGGGCCGGGAGCTAAAGGGCCGGGAGCTAAAGGGCCGGGAGCTAAAGGGCCGGGAGCTAAAGGGCCGGGAGCTTAAGGGCCGGGAGCTAAAGGGCCGGGAGCTACAGGAGCTAAAGGGCCAGGAGCTAAAAGCTAAAGGGCCGGGAGCTAAAGAGTCGGGAGCTAAAGGGCCAGGAGCTAAAGGGCCGGGAGCTAAAGAGTCGGGAGCTAAAGGATCAGGAGCTAAAGGATCGGGAGCTACAGGAGCTAAGGGCCAGGAGCCATAGGGCCAGGAGCCATAGGGCCGGGAGCTAAAGGGCCAGGAGCTAAAGGGCCAGGAGCTAAAGGGCCAGGAGCTAAAGGGCCAGGAGCTAAAGGGCCAGGAGCTAAAGGGCCAGGAGCCATAGGGCCAGGAGCCAAAGGGCCAGGAGCTAAAGGATCGGGAGCTACAGGATCTAAAGGGTCAGGAGCTAAAGGGCCAGGAGCTAAAGGGCCAGGAGCTAAAGAGCCAGGAGCTTAAGGGCCAGGAGCTTAAGAGCCGGGAGCTAAAGGGCCAGGAGCTTAAGGGCCGGGAGCTACAGGAGCTAAAGGGCTGGGAGCTAAAGGGCCGGGAGCTAAAGGGTCGGGAGCTACAGAAGCTAAGGGCCAGGAGCTAAAGGGTCGGGAGCTACAGGAGCTAAAGGGTCAGGAGCTAAAGGGCCGGGAGCTACAGGAGCTAAAGGGCCGGGAGCTACAGGGCCGGGAGCTACAGGAGCTAAAGGGCCAGGAGCTAAAAGCTAAAGGGCCGGGAGCTAAAGAGTCGGGAGCTAAAGGGCCAGGAGCTAAAGGGCCGGGAGCTAAAGAGTCGGGAGCTAAAGGATCAGGAGCTAAAGGATCGGGAGCTACAGGAGCTAAGGGCCAGGAGCCATAGGGCCAGGAGCCATAGGGCCGGGAGCTAAAGGGCCAGGAGCTAAAGGGCCAGGAGCTAAAGTGCCAGGAGCTAAAGGGCCAGGAGCTAAAGGGCCAGGAGCTAAAGGGCCAGGAGCCATAGGGCCAGGAGCCAAAGGGCCAGGAGCTAAAGGATCGGGAGCTACAGGATCTAAAGGGTCAGGAGCTAAAGGGCCAGGAGCTAAAGGGCCAGGAGCTAAAGAGCCAGGAGCTTAAGGGCCAGGGAGCTTAAGAGCCGGGAGCTAAAGGGCCAGGAGCTTAAGGGCCGGGAGCTACAGGAGCTAAAGGGCTGGGAGCTAAAGGGCCGGGAGCTAAAGGGTCGGGAGCTACAGAAGCTAAGGGCCAGGAGCTAAAGGGTCGGGAGCTACAGGAGCTAAAGGGTCAGGAGCTAAAGGGCCGGGAGCTACAGGAGCTAAAGGGCCGGGAGCTACAGGAGCTAAAGGGCTGGGAGCTACAGGAGCTAAAGGGCTGGGAGCTACAGGAGCTAAAGGGCCGGGAGCTACAGGAGCTAAAGGGCTGGGAGCTACAGGAGCTAAAGGGCTGGGAGCTACAGGAGCTAAAGGGCTGGGAGCTACAGAAGCTAAAGGGTCAGGAGCTAAAGGGCCGGGAGCTACAGGAGCTAAAGGGCTGGGAGCTACAGGAGCTAAAGGGCTGGGAGCTACAGAAGCTAAAGGGCCGGGAGCTAAAGGGCCGGGAGCTAAAGGGCCGGGAGCTAAAGGGTCGGGAGCTACAGGGCCGGGAGCTAAAGGGTCGGGAGCTAAAGGGTCGGGAGCTAAAGGGTCGGGAGCTAAAGGGCCAGGAGCTACAGGAGCTAAAGGGCTGGGAGCTACAGGAGCTAAAGGGCTGGGAGCTACAGGAGCTAAAGGGCTGGGAGCTAAAGGGCCGGGAGCTAAAGGGCCGGGAGCTAAAGGGTCGGGAGCTACAGGAGCTAAAGGGCCGGGAGCTAAAGGGTCAGGAGCTAAAGGGTCGGGAGCTAAAGAGTCGGGAGCTAAAGGGCCGGGAGCTAAAGGGTCGGGAGCTAAAGGGCCAGGAGCTAAAGGGTCAGGAGCTAAAGGGCCAGGAGCTAAAGGGCCAGGAGCTAAAGGGTCAGGAGCTAAAGGATCGGGAGCTAAAGGGTCAGGAGCTAAAGAGCCGGGAGCTAAAGGATCGGGAGCTACAGGAGCTAAAGGGTCGGGAGCTAAAGGGTCAGGAGCTAAAGGGTCGGGAGCTAAAGGGCCAGGAGCTAAAGAGCCAGGAGCTAAAGGGTCAGGAGCTAAAGGATCGGGAGCTAAAGGGTCAGGAGCTAAAGAGCCGGGAGCTAAAGGATCGGGAGCTACAGGAGCTAAAGGGCCAGGAGCTAAAAGCTAAAGGGCCGGGAGCTAAAGGGCCGGGAGCTAAAGGGCCAGGAGCTAAAAGCTAAAGGGCCGGGAGCTAAAGTGCCGGGAGCTAAAGGGCCGGGAGCTAAAGGGCCGGGAGCTAAAGGGCCGGGAGCTAAAGGGCCGGGAGCTAAAGGGCCGGGAGCTAAAGGGCCAGGAGCTAAAGGGTCAGGAGCTAAAGGGCCAGGAGCTAAAGGGCCAGGAGCTAAAGGGTCGGGAGCTAAAGGGCCAGGAGCTAAAGGGTCAGGAGCTACAGGAGCTAAAGGGCCAGGAGCTAAAGGATCGGGAGCTACAGGAGCTAAAGGGCCAGGAGCTAAAGGGCCGGGAGCTAAAGGGCCGGGAGCTAAAGAGCCGGGAGCTAAAGCGCCGGGAGCTAAAGGATCGGGAGCTACAGGAGCTAAAGGGCCAGGAGCTAAAGGGCCAGGAGCTAAAGGGCCAGGAGCTTAAGGGCCGGGAGCTTAAGGGCCAGGAGCTAAAGGGCCGGGAGTTACAGGAGCTAAAGGGTCAGGAGATAAAGGGTCAGGAGCTAAAGGGCCGGGAGCTAAAGGGTCGGGAGCTAAAGGGTCGGGAGCTAAAGGGCCGGGAGCTAAAGGACCAGGAGCTAAAGGGCCAGGAGCTAAAGGATCGGGAGCTACAGGAGCTAAAGGGCCAGGAGCTAAAGGGTCAGGAGCTAAAGGGCCAGGAGCTAGGGCCAGGAGCTAAAGGGCCAGGAGCTAAAGGGCCAGGAGCTAAAGGGCCGGGAGCTAAAGGGCCAGGAGCTAAAGGGCCAGGAGCTACAGGAGCTAAAGGGTCAGGAGCTAAAGGGTCAGGAGCTAAAGGGTCAGGAGCTAAAGGGTCGGGAGCTAAAGGGTCGGGAGCTAAAGGGTCGGGAGCTAAAGGGCCGGGAGCTAAAGAGCCAGGAGCTAAAGGGCCGGGAGCTAAAGGGCCGGGAGCTAAAGGGCCAGGAGCTAAAGGGCCAGGAGCTAAAGGGCCAGGAGCTAAAGGGCCAGGAGCTAAAGGGCCAGGAGCTAAAGGGCCAGGAGCTAAAGGGCCGGGAGCTAAAGGGCCGGGAGCTAAAGGGCCGGGAGCTAAAGGGCCAGGAGCTACAGGAGCTAAAGGGTCAGGAGCTAAAGGGTCAGGAGCTAAAGGGTCAGGAGCTAAAGGGTCAGGAGCTAAAGGGTCAGGAGCTAAAGAGCCAGGAGCTAAAGGCCGGGAGCTAAAGGGCCGGAAGCTAAAGGGTCGGGAGCTAAAGGGCCAGGAGCTAAAGGGCCAGGAGCTAAAGGGCCAGGAGCTAAAGGCCGAGGAGCTAAAGAGCCAGGAGCTAAAGGGTCAGGAGCTAAAGAGCCAGGAGCTAAAGGGCCAGGAGCTAAAGAGTCAGGAGCTAAAGGGCCAGGAGCTAAAGGGCCAGGAGCTAAAGGGCCAGGAGCTAAAGGGCCAGGAGCTAAAGAGCCAGGAGCTAAAGGGCCAGGAGCCATAGGGCCAGGAGCCATAGGGCCAGGAGCCATAGGGCCAGGAGCCATAGGGCCAGGAGCCATAGGGCCAGGAGCTAAAGGGCCAGGAGCTAAAGGGCCAGGAGCTAAAGGGCCAGGAGCTAAAGGGCCAGGAGCTAAAGGGCCAGGAGCTAAAGGGCCAGGAGATAAAGGGCCAGGAGCTAAAGGGCCAGGAGCCATAGGGCCAGGAGCCAAAGGGCCAGGAGCTAAAGGATCGGGAGCTACAAGAGCTAAAGGGTCAGGAGCTAAAGGGCCAGGAGCTTAAGGGCCAGGAGCTTAAGGGCCGGGAGCTAAAGGGCCAGGAGCTTAAGGGCCGGGAGCTACAGGAGCTAAAGGGCTGGGAGCTAAAGGGCCGGGAGCTAAAGGGTCGGGAGCTACAGGAGCTAAGGGCCAGGAGCTAAAGGGTCGGGAGCTACAGGAGCTAAAGGGTCAGGAGCTAAAGGGCCGGGAGCTACAGGAGCTAAAGGGCTGGGAGCTACAGGAGCTAAAGGGCTGGGAGCTACAGGAGCTAAAGGGCTGGGAGCTAAAGGGCCGGGAGCTAAAGGGCCGGGAGCTAAAGGGTCGGGAGCTAAAGGGTCGGGAGCTAAAGGGTCGGGAGCTAAAGGGTCGGGAGCTAAAGGGCCGGGAGCTAAAGGGCCAGGAGCTAAAGGGTCGGGAGCTAAAGGGCCAGGAGCTAAAGGGTCGGGAGCTAAAGGGCCAGGAGCTAAAGGGTCAGGAGCTAAAGGGCCGGGAGCTACAGGAGCTAAAGGGCTGGGAGCTACAGGAGCTAAAGGGCTGGGAGCTACAGGAGCTAAAGGGCTGGGAACTACAGGAGCTAAAGGGTCAGGAGCTAAAGGGCCGGGAGCTAAAGGGCCGGGAGCTAAAGGGTCAGGAGCTAAAGGGTCGGGAGCTAAAGGGTCGGGGTCGGGAGCTTAAGGGCCGGGAGCTAAAGGATCGGGAGCTACAGGAGCTAAAGGGTCAGGAGCTAAAGAGTCAGGAGCTAAAGGGCCAGGAGCTTAAGGGCCGGGAGCTACAGGAGCTAAAGGGCTAAAGGGCCGGGAGCTACGGGAGGAGCTAAGGGCCAGGAGCTAAAGGGTCGGGAGCTAAAGGGTCGGGAGCTAAAGGGTCGGGAGCTAAAGGGCCGGGAGCTTAAGGAGCTAAAGGGTCAGGAGCTAAAGGGCCGGGAGCTAAAGGGCCAGGAGCTTAAGGGCCGGGAGCTACAGGAGCTAAAGGGCTGGGAGCTAAAGGGTCGGGAGCTTAAGGAGCTAAAGGGTCAGGAGCTAAAGGGCCGGGAGCTACAGGAGCTAAAGAGCCGGGAGCTACAGGAGCTAAAGGGCCGGGAGCTACAGGAGCTAAAGGGCCGGGAGCTACAGGAGCTAAAGGGTCGGGAGCTAAAGGGCCGGGAGCTACAGGAGCTAAAGGGTCAGGAGCTACAGGAGCTAAAGGGCCGGGAGCTACAGGAGCTAAAGGGTCGGGAGCTAAAGGGCCGGGAGCTAAAGGGCCGGGAGCTAAAGGGTCGGGAGCTACAGGAGCTAAAGGGCGGGAGCTAAAGAGTCGGGAGCTAAAGGGTCGGGAGCTAAAGGTCGGGAGCTACAGGAGCTAAAGGATCGGGAGCTACAGGAGCTAAAGGGTCGGGAGCTAAAGGGTCGGGAGCTAAAGGGTCGGGAGCTACAGGAGCTAAAGGTCGGGAGCTAAAGGGTCGGGAGCTAAAGGGTCGGGAGCTAAAGGGTCGGGAGCTAAAGGGTCGGGAGCTAAAGGATCGGGAGCTACAGGAGCTAAAGGGCCGGGAGCTAAAGAGTCGGGAGCTAAAGGGTCGGGAGCTAAAGGGTCGGGAGCTAAAAGGAGCAGGAGCTAAGGGCCAGGAGCTAAAGGGTCGGGAGCTAAAGGGCCGGGAGCTTAAGGAGCTAAAGGGTCAGGAGCTAAAGAGCCGGGAGCTAAAGGGCCAGGAGCTAAGGGCCGGGAGCTACAGGAGCTAAAGGGCTGGGAGCTAAAGGGTCGGGAGCTTAAGGAGCTAAAGCGCCGGGAGCTACAGGAGCTAAAGGGCCGGGAGCTACAGGAGCTAAAGGGCCGGGAGCTACAGGAGCTAAAGGGCTGGGAGCTACAGGAGCTAAAGGGCCGGGAGCTACAGGAGCTAAAGGGTCAGGAGCTACAGGAGCTAAAGGGCTGGGAGCTACAGAAGCTAAAGGGCCGGGAGCTACAGGAGCTAAAGGGTCAGGAGCTAAAGGGCCGGAGAGCTAAAGGGCCGGGAGCTAAAGGGTCGGGAGCTAAAGGGTCGGGAGCTAAAGGGTCGGGAGCTAAAGGGCCGGGAGCTAAAGGGTCGGGAGCTAAAGGGCCAGGAGCTAAAGGGTCAGGAGCTAAAGGGCCAGGAGCTAAAGAGCCAGGAGCTAAAGGGTCAGGAGCTAAAGGATCGGGAGCTACAGGAGCTAAAGGGTCGGGAGCTAAAGGGTCAGGAGCTAAAGGGTCGGGAGCTAAAGGGCCAGGAGCTAAAGCGCCAGGAGCTAAAGGGTCAGGAGCTAAAGGATCGGGAGCTAAAGGGTCAGGAGCTAAAGAGCGGAGCTAAAGGATCGGAGCTACAGGAGCTAAAGGGCCAGGAGCTAAAGCTAAAGGGCCAGGAGCTAAAGGGCCAGGAGCTAAAGGGCCAGGAGCTAAAGGGCCGGAGCTAAAGGGCCGGGAGCTAAAGGGCCAGGAGCTAAAGCTAAAGGGCCGGGAGCTAAAGGGCCGGGAGCTAAAGGGCCGGGAGCTAAAGGGCCGGGAGCTAAAGGGCCAGGAGCTAAAGGGTCAGGAGCTAAAGGGCCAGGAGCTAAAGGGCAGGAGCTAAAGGGTCGGGAGCTAAAGGGCCAGGAGCTAAAGGGTCAGGAGCTACAGGAGCTAAAGGGCCAGGAGCTAAAGGATCGGGAGCTACAGGAGCTAAAGGGCCAGGAGCTAAAGGGCCGGGAGCTAAAGGGCCGGGAGCTAAAGGGCCGGGAGCTAAAGGATCGGGAGCTACAGGAGCTAAAGGGCCAGGAGCTAAAGAGCCAGGAGCTAAAGGGCCAGGAGCTTAAGGGCCGGGAGCTTAAGGGCCAGGAGCTAAAGGGCCGGGAGTTACAGGAGCTAAAGGGTCAGGAGATAAAGGGTCAGGAGCTAAAGGGCCGGGAGCTAAAGGGTCGGGAGCTAAAGGGTCGGGAGCTAAAGGGCCGGGAGCTAAAGGACCAGGAGCTAAAGGATCGGGAGCTACAGGAGCTAAAGGGCCAGGAGCTAAAGGGTCAGGAGCTAAAGGGCCAGGAGCTACAGGAGCTAAAGGGCCAGGAGCTAAAGGGCCAGGAGCTAAAGGGCCGGGAGCTAAAGGGCCAGGAGCTAAAGGGCCAGGAGCTACAGGAGCTAAAGGGTCAGGAGCTAAAGGGTCAGGAGCTAAAGGGTCGGGAGCTAAAGGGCCGGGAGCTAAAGGGCCGGGATCTAAAGGGCCGGGAGCTAAAGGGCCAGGAGCTAAAGGGCCAGGAGCTAAAGGGCCAGGAGCTAAAGGGCCAGGAGCTAAAGGGCCAGGAGCTAAAGGGCCAGGAGCTAAAGGGCCAGGAGCTAAACCGCCAGGAGCTAAAGGGCCAGGAGCTAAAGGGCCGGGAGCTAAAGGGCCGGGAGCTAAAGGGCCAGGAGCTAAAGGGCCGGGAGCTACAGGAGCTAAAGGGTCAGGAGCTAAAGGGTCAGGAGCTAAAGGGTCAGGAGCTAAAGGGTCAGGAGCTAAAGGGTCAGGAGCTAAAGAGCCAGGAGCTAAAGGCCGGGACTAAAGGGCCGGAAGCTAAAGGGTCGGGAGCTAAAGGGCCGGGAGCTAAAGGGCCAGGAGCTAAAGACCGAGGAGCTAAAGGGCCAGGAGCTAAAGGGCCAGGAGCTAAAGGGTCAGGAGCTAAAGGGCCAGGAGCTAAAGGGCCAGGAGCTAAAGGGTCAGGAGCTAAAGGGCCAGGAGCTAAAGGGCCAGGAGCTAAAGGGCCAGGAGCTAAAGGGCCAGGAGCTAAAGGGCCAGGAGCCATAGGGCCAGGAGCCATAGGGCCAGGAGCCATAGGGCCAGGAGCCATAGGGCCAGGAGCCATAGGGCCAGGAGCCATAGGGCCAGGAGCTAAAGGGCCAGGAGCTAAAGGGTCGGGAGCTTAAGGGCCGGGAGCTAAAGGATCGGGAGCTACAGGAGCTAAAGGGTCAGGAGCTAAAGGGCCAGGAGCTTAAGGGCCGGGAGCTAAAGGGTCGGGAGCTACAGGAGCTAAGGGCCAGGAGCTAAAGGGTCGGGAGCTAAAGGGCCGGGAGCTTAAGGAGCTAAAGGGTCAGGAGCTAAAGAGCCGGGAGCTAAAGGGCCAGGAGCTTAAGGGCCGGGAGCTACAGGAGCTAAAGGGCTGGGAGCTAAAGGGTCGGGAGCTAAAGGGTCGGGAGCTTAAGGAGCTAAAGGGCCGGGAGCTACAGGAGCTAAAGGGCCGGGAGCTACAGGAGCTAAAGGGCCGGGAGCTACAGGAGCTAAAGGGCTGGGAGCTACAGGAGCTAAAGGGCCGGGAGCTACAGGAGCTAAAGGGTCAGGAGCTACAGGAGCTAAAGGGCTGGGAGCTACAGAAGCTAAAGGGCCGGGAGCTACAGGAGCTAAAGGGTCAGGAGCTAAAGGGCCGGGAGCTAAAGGGCCGGGAGCTAAAGGGTCGGGAGCTAAAGGGTCGGGAGCTAAAGGGTCGGGAGCTAAAGGGTCGGGAGCTAAAGGATCGGGAGCTACAGGAGCTAAAGGGCCGGGAGCTAAAGGGCCGGGAGCTAAAGGGCCGGGAGCTAAAGGGTCGGGAGCTAAAGGGTCGGGAGCTAAAGGGCCGGGAGCTAAAGGGTCGGGAGCTAAAGGATCGGGAGCTACAGGAGCTAAAGGGTCGGGAGCTAAAGGGTCGGGAGCTAAAGAGTCGGGAGCTAAAGGCCGGGAGCTAAAGGGTCGGGAGCTACAGGAGCTAAAGGGTCGGGAGCTAAAGAATCGGGAGCTAAAGGATCAGGAGCTAAAGGGCCAGGAGCTAAAGGGTCGGGAGCTAAAGGGTCAGGAGCTAAAGGGTCGGGAGCTAAAGAATCGGGAGCTAAAGGATCAGGAGCTAAAGGGTCAGGAGCTTAAGGGCCGGGAGCTAAAGGGTCAGGAGCTAAAGGGTCGGGAGCTAAAGAGTCGGGAGCTAAAGGCCGGGAGCTAAAGGGTCGGGAGCTACAGGAGCTAAAGGGCCAGGAGATAAAGGTCCAGGAGCTAAAAGCTAAAGGGCCGGGAGCTAAAGGGCCGGGAGCTAAAAGCTAAAGGGCCGGGAGCTAAAGAGCCGGGAGCTAAAGGGCCAGGAGCTAAAGGGTCAGGAGCTAAAGGGCCGGGAGCTAAAGGGCCGGGAGCTAAAGGGCCGGGAGCTAAAGGGCCGGGAGCTAAAGGGTCGGGAGCTAAAGGGCCAGGAGCTAAAGGGTCAGGAGCTAAAGGGCCAGGAGCTAAAGAGCCAGGAGCTAAAGGGTCAGGAGCTAAAGGGTCAGGAGCTAAAGGGTCAGGAGCTAAAGGGCCAGGAGCTAAAGAGTCGGGAGCTAAAGGGCCAGGAGCTAAAGGGTCAGGAGCTACAGAAGCTAAAGGGCCAGGAGCTAAAGAATCGGGAGCTACAGGAGCTAAAGGGCCGGGAGCTAAAGTGCCGGGAGCTAAAGGGCCGGGAGCTAAAGGGCCGGGAGCTAAAGGATCGGGAGCTACAGGAGCTAAAGGTCCAGGAGCTAAAGGGCCAGGAGCTAAAGGGCCAGGAGCTTAAGGGCCGGGAGCTTAAGGGCCAGGAGCTAAAGGGCCGGGAGTTACAGGAGCTAAAGGGTCAGGAGCTAAAGGGCCGGGAGCTAAAGGGTCGGGAGCTAAAGGGCCGGGAGCTAAAGGGCCAGGAGCTAAAGGATCGGGAGCTACAGGAGCTAAAGGGCCAGGAGCTAAAGGGCCAGGAGCTAAAGGGCCAGGAGCTAAAGGGCCAGGAGCTAAAGGAACAGGAGCTAAAGGGCCAGGAGCTAAAGGGCCGGGAGCTAAAGGGCCAGGAGCTAAAGGGCCGGGGGCTACAGGAGCTAAAGGGTCAGGAGCTAAAGGGTCAGGAGCTAAAGGGTCAGGAGCTAAAGGGCCAGGAGCTAAAGAGCCGGGAGCTAAAGGGCCGGGAGCTAAAGGGCCAGGAGCTAAAGGGCCAGGAGCTAAAGGGCCAGGAGCTAAAGGGCCAGGAGCTAAAGGGCCAGGAGCTAAAGGATCGGGAGCTAAAGGGTCGGGAGCTAAAGGGCCGGGAGCTAAAGGACCAGGAGCTAAAGGGCCAGGAGCTAAAGGATCAGGAGCTACAGGAGCTAAAGGGCCAGGAGCTAAAGGGCCAGGAGCTAAAGGGCCAGGAGCTAAAGGGCCAGGAGCTAAAGAGCCAGGAGCTAAAGGGCCAGGAGCTAAAGAGCCGGGAGCTAAAGGGCCAGGAGCTAAAGAGCCGGGGGCTACAGGAGCTAAAGAGTCAGGAGCTAAAGGGTCAGGAGCTAAAGGGTCAGGAGCTAAAGGGCCAGGAGCTAAAGGGCCAGGAGCTAAAGGGCCAGGAGCTAAAGGGCCAGGAGCTAAAGGGCCAGGAGCTAAAGAGCCGGGAGCTAAAGGGCCAGGAGCTAAAGGGCCGGGGGCTACAGGAGCTAAAGGGTCAGGAGCTAAAGGGTCAGGAGCTAAAGAGCCAGGAGCTAAAGAGCCGGGAGCTAAAGGGCCGGGAGCTAAAGGGCCAGGAGCTAAAGGGCCGGGAGCTAAAGGATCGGGAGCTAAAGGGCCAGGAGCTAAAGGGCCAGGAGCTAAAGGGTCAGGAGCTAAAGAGCCGGGAGCTACAGGAGCTAAAGAGTCAGGAGCTCTCCTGACCCTTTCCCTACCCTCTGCTGACCCTCTCCTGACCTCCTCCTGACCCTTTCCTGACCCCTCCTGATCCTCTCCTGGCCTCCTCCTGACCCTCTCCCTACCCTCTCCTGACCCTCTCCTGACCCTCTCCCTACCCTCTCCTGACCTCCTCCTGACCCTCTCCCTACCCTCTCCTGACCTCCTCCTGACCCTCTCCCTACCCTCTCCTGACCTCCTCCTGACCCTCTCCTGACCCTCTCCCTACTCTCTCCTGACCTCGTCGTGACCTCCTCCTGATCCTCTCCCTACTCTCTCTTGAACTCCTACTGACCCTCTCCCTACCCTCTCCTGACCTCCTCCTGACCCTCTCCTGACCCTCTCCCTACGCTCTCTTGACCTCCTCCTGACCCTCTCTTGACCCTCTCCCTACCCTCTCCTGGCCTCCTCCTGACCCTCTCTTGACCTTCTCCTGATATCCTCCTGACCCTCTCCCTACCCTCTCCTGACCTCCTCCTGACCCTCTCCTGACCCTCTCCCTACCCTCTCCTGACCTCCTCCTGACCCTCTCCCTACCCTCTCCTGACCTCCTCCTGACCCTCTCCTGACCCTCTCCCTACTCTCTCCTGACCTCGTCGTGACCTCCTCCTGACCCTCTCCCTACTCTCTCTTGAACTCCTACTGACCCTCTCCCTACCCTCTCCTGACCTCCTCCTGACCCTCTCCTGACCCTCTCCCTACTCTCTCTTGACCTCCCTCCTGACCCTCTCTTGACCCTCTCCCTACCCTCTCCTGGCCTCCTCCTGACCCTCTCTTGACCTTCTCCTGATATCCTCCTGACCCTCTCCCTACCCTCTCCTGACCTCCTCCTGACCCTCTCCTGACCCTCTCCCTACTCTCTTGACCTCCTCCTGACCCTCTCCCTACCCTCTCCTGACCTCCTCCTGACCCTCTCCTGATCCTCTCCCTACTCTCTCCTGACCTCGTCGTGATCTCCTCCTGACCCTCTCCCTACTCTCTCCTGACCTCGTCGTGACCTCCTCCTGACCCTCTCCCTACTCTCTCCTGACCTCGTTGTGACCTCCTGACCCTCTCCTGACCCTCTCCCTACCCTCTCCCAGGTGGACCCCAGTGGGGAGGTGGTGGTGTTCCCTCAGGGCGGCTGTCCGTGGAAAGAGCATTTGTTTGAGTTGGAGAAAGAACTGAAAGTGACGACTTCCATCAAGTTTGTTTTGTTCCCGGATCAGAACCAGCACTGGAGGGTCCAGTGTGTCCCGGCCGGGCTCAACACCTTCCAGAACAGGTGACCACAGACCTACTGGACCACAGACCTACAGGACCACAGACCTACAGGACCACAGACCTACAGGAGCACAGACCTACAGGACCACAGACCTACAGGACCACAGACCCACAGGACCACAGACCTACAGGACCACAGACCTACTGGACCACAGACCTACAGGAGCACAGACCTACAGGAGCACAGACCTACAGGACCACAGACCTACTGGACCACAGACCTACAGGACCACAGACCTACTGGACCACAGACCTACAGGAGCACAGACCTACAGGACCACAGACCTACAGGACCACAGACCCACAGGACCACAGACCTACAGGACCACAGACCTACTGGACCACAGACCTACAGGAGCACAGACCTACAGGAGCACAGACCTACAGGACCACAGACCTACTGGACCACAGACCTACAGGACCACAGACCTACTGGACCACAGACCTACAGGAGCACAGACCTACAGGAGCACAGACCTACAGGAGCACAGACCTACAGGACCACAGACCTACAGGAGCACAGACCTACTGGACCACAGACCTACAGGACCACAGACCTACAGGAGCACAGACCTACAGGACCACAAACTCACAGGACCACAAACTCACAGGACCACAAACTCACAGGACCACAGACCTACAGGACCACAGACCTACAGGACCACAGACCTACAGGACCACAGACCTACAGGACCACAGACCCACTGGACCACAGATCTACAGGACCACAGACCTACAGGAGCACAGACCTACAGGACCACAGACCCACTGGACCACAGACCTACAGGAGCACAGACCTACAGGACCACAGACCCACTGGACCACAGACCTACAGGAGCACAGACCTACAGGACCACAGACCTACAGGACCACAGACCTACAGGACCACAGACCCACAGGACCACAGACCTACAGGACCACAGACCTACAGGACCACAGACCTACAGGACCACAGACCCACAGGACCACAGACCTACAGGACCACAGACCTACTGGACCACAGACCTACTGGACCACAGACCTACAGGAGCACAGACCTACAGGACCACAGACCTACAGGAGCACAGACCTACAGGAGCACAGACCTACAGAACCACAGACCCACTGGACCACAGATCTACAGGAGCACAGACCTACAGGACCACAGACCTACAGGAGCACAGACCTACAGAACCACAGACCTACTGGACCACAGACCTACTGGACCACAGACCTACAGGACCACAGACCTACAGGACCACAAACTGACAGGACCACAGACCTACAGGACCACAGACCTACAGGACCACAGACCTACAGGAGCACAGACCTACAGAACCACAGACCCACTGGACCACAGATCTACAGGACCACAGACCTACAGGAGCACAGACCCACTGGACCACAGACCTACAGGAGCACAGACCTACAGGACCACAGACCTACTGGACCACAGACCACAGACCTACAGGACCACAGACCTACAGGACCACAGACCATAGACCTACAGGACCACAGACCTACAGGACCACAGACCATAGACCTACAGGACCACAGACCTACAGGAGCACAGACCACAGACCTACAGGACCACAGACCACAGACCTACAGGACCACAGACCTACAGGACCACAGACCACAGACCTACAGGACCACAGACCTACAGGAGCACAGACCTACAGGACCACAGACCTACAGGACCACAGACCTACAGGACCACAGACCTACAGGACCACAGACCTACTGGACCACAAACTCACAGGACCACAAACTCACAGGACCACAAACTCACAGGACCACAAACTCACAGGACCACAGACCTACAGGACCACAGACCTACAGGACCACAGACCTACAGGACCACAGACCTACAGGACCACAGACCTACAGGAGCACAGACCACAGACCTACAGGACCACAGACCTACAGGACCACAGACCCACTGGACCACAGATCTACAGGACCACAGACCTACAGGAGCACAGACCACAGACCTACAGGACCACAGACCTACAGGACCACAGACCCACTGGACCACAGATCTACAGGACCACAGACCTACAGGACCACAGACCTACAGGACCACCGACCTACAGGACCACAGACCTACAGGACCACAGACCTACAGGACCACCGACCTACAGGACCACAGACCACAGACCTACAGGACCACAGACCTACAGGACCACAGACCTACAGGACCACAGACCTACAGGACCACAGACCTACAGGACCACAGACCTACAGGACCACCGACCTACAGGACCACAGACCATAGACCTACAGGACCACAGACCCACAGGACCACAGACCTACAGGACCACCGACCTACAGGACCACAGACCACAGACCTACAGGACCACAGACCTACAGGACCACAGACCTACAGGACCACAGACCACAGACCTACAGGACCACAGACCTACTGGACCACAGACCTACAGGACCACAGACCCACAGGACCACAGACCCACAGGACCACAGACCTAAAGGACCACAGACCTACAGGACCACAGTCCCACAGGACCACAGACCTACAGGACCACAGACCTACAGGACCACAGACCTACAGGACCACAGACCTACAGGACCACAGTCCCACAGGACCACAGACCTACAGGACCACAGACAACAGACCTACAGGAGCACAGACCTACAGGACCACAGACCTACAGGACCACAGTCCCACAGGACCACAGACCTACAGGACCACAGACCACAGACCTACAGGAGCACAGACCTACAGGACCACAGACCACAGACCTACAGGACCACAGACCTACAGGACCACCGACCTACAGGACCACAGACCATAGACCTACAGGACCACAGACCCACAGGACCACAGACCTACAGGACCACCGACCTACAGGACCACAGACCACAGACCTACAGGACCACAGACCTACAGGACCACAGACCTACAGGACCACAGACCACAGACCTACAGAACCACAGACCTACAGGACCACAGACCTACTGGACCACAGACCTACAGGACCACAGACCCACAGGACCACAGACCTAAAGGACCACAGACCTACAGGACCACAGTCCCACAGGACCACAGACCTACAGGACCACAGACCTACAGGACCACAGACCTACAGGACCACAGACCTACAGGACCACAGTCCCACAGGACCACAGATCTACAGGACCACAGACCTACAGGACCACAGACAACAGACCTACAGGAGCACAGACCTACAGGACCACAGACCTACAGGACCACAGTCCCACAGGACCACAGACCACAGACCTACAGGAGCACAGACCTACAGGACCACAGACCACAGACCTACAGGACCACAGACCTACAGGACCTACAGGACCTACAGGACCACAGACCTACAGGACCACAGACCTACAGGACCACAGACCTACAGGAGCACAGACCACAGACCTACAGGACCACAGACCTACAGGACCACAGACCTACAGGACCACAGACCCACAGGACCACAGACCTACAGGAGCACAGACCTACAGGAGCACAGACCTACAGGACCACAGACCTACAGGAGCACGGACCACAGACCTACAGGACCACAGACCTACAGGACCACAGACCACAGACCTACAGGACCACAGACCTACAGGACCACAGACCTACAGGACCACAGACCTACAGGACCACAGACCTACACACACATTATATATACAGTGGGGCAAAAAAGTATTTAGTCAGCCACAGATTGTGAAAGTTCTCCCACTTAAACTAAAGACAGAGGTCTGTAATGTTCATCATAGGTTCACTTCAACTGTGAGAGACAGAATGTGGAAAAAAATCCATTCTCATTGTAGGATTTTTAAAGAATTTATTTGTAAATTATGATGGAAAATAAGTATTTGGTCATTTCAAACTAGCGATGTAAAAAACTATGAATTTTCATGACTGACCACCGAGCCTCATTAACCAGTTGAAACCGGTTTAACCGCGTAGTTTAAAATAGTCCACGTTCTTTGAAATAACAGCCATTTCAAGCTTCGTACTTCTCATAAGTGCAGCTCTGCGTTCTACTGGATCAGAACCGAGACAGCGGCGCCAAAAACCAGCAACAGCTTCAGCTCCTTTGAGCACAGAGAACTGCTTTTTAATCTCCCCGTTCTGCTGTGCTGCGAGTGACGTCCACATGGTCAGAGCAGAGTGACGTCCACATGGTCAGAGCAGAGAGTGACGTCCACATGGTCAGAGCAGAGAGTGACGTCCACATGGTCAGAGCAGAGTGACGTCCACATGGTCAGAGCAGAGAGTGACGTCCACATGGTCAGAGCAGAGTGACGTCCACATGGTCAGAGCAGAGTGACGTCCACATGGTCAGAGCAGAGTGACGTCCATATGGTCAGAGCAGAGAGTGACGTCCATATGGTCAGAGCAGAGAGTGACGTCCACATGGTCAGAGCAGAGAGTGACGTCCACATGGTCAGAGCAGAGTGACGTCCACATGGTCAGAGCAGAGAGTGACGTCCACATGGTCAGAGCAGAGAGTGACGTCCACATGGTCAGAGCAGAGTGACGTCCACATGGTCAGAGCAGAGAGTGACGTCCACATGGTCAGAGCAGAGAGTGACGTCCACATGGTCAGAGCAGAGAGTGACGTCCACATGGTCAGAGCAGCGAGTGACGTCCACATGGTCAGAGCAGAGAGTGACGTCCACATGGTCAGAGCAGAGTGACGTCCACATGGTCAGAGCAGAGTGACGTCCACATGGTCAGAGCAGAGAGTGACGTCCACATGGTCAGAGCAGAGAGTGACGTCCACATGGTCAGAGCAGAGAGTGACGTCCACATGGTCAGAGCAGAGAGTGACGTCCACATGGTCAGAGCAGAGAGTGACGTCCACATGGTCAGAGCAGAGAGTGACGTCCACATGGTCAGAGCAGAGAGTGACGTCCACATGGTCAGAGCAGAGAGTGACGTCCACATGGTCAGAGCAGAGAGTGACGTCCACATGGTCAGAGCAGAGTGACGTCCACATGGTCAGAGCAGAGGGGGACGTCCACATGGTCAGAGCAGAGGGGGACGTCCACATGGTCAGAGCAGAGGGGGACGTCCACATGGTCAGAGCAGAGAGTGACGTCCACATGGTCAGAGCAGAGAGTGACGTCCACATGGTCAGAGCAGAGAGTGACGTCCACATGGTCAGAGCAGAGAGTGACGTCCACATGGTCAGAGCAGAGAGTGACGTCCACATGGTCAGAGCAGAGAGTGACGTCCACATGGTCAGAGCAGAGAGTGACGTCCACATGGTCAGAGCAGAGAGTGACGTCCACATGGTCAGAGCAGAGAGTGACGTCCACATGGTCAGAGCAGAGAGTGACGTCCACATGGTCAGAGCAGAGAGTGACGTCCACATGGTCAGAGCAGAGAGTGACGTCCACATGGTCAGAGCAGAGAGTGACGTCCACATGGTCAGAGCAGAGAGTGACGTCCACATGGTCAGAGCAGAGAGTGACGTCCACATGGTCAGAGCAGCGAGTGACGTCCACATGGTCAGAGCAGAGAGTGACGTCCACATGGTCAGAGCAGAGTGACGTCCACATGGTCAGAGCAGAGAGTGACGTCCACATGGTCAGAGCAGAGAGTGACGTCCACATGGTCAGAGCAGAGAGTGACGTCCACATGGTCAGAGCAGAGAGTGACGTCCACATGGTCAGAGCAGAGAGTGACGTCCACATGGTCAGAGCAGAGAGTGACGTCCACATGGTCAGAGCAGAGAGTGACGTCCACATGGTCAGAGCAGAGAGTGACGTCCACATGGTCAGAGCAGAGAGTGACGTCCACATGGTCAGAGCAGAGTGACGTCCACATGGTCAGAGCAGAGGGGGACGTCCACATGGTCAGAGCAGAGAGTGACGTCCACATGGTCAGAGCAGAGAGTGACGTCCACATGGTCAGAGCAGAGAGTGACGTCCACATGGTCAGAGCAGAGAGTGACGTCCACATGGTCAGAGCAGAGAGTGACGTCCACATGGTCAGAGCAGAGAGTGACGTCCACATGGTCAGAGCAGAGAGTGACGTCCACATGGTCAGAGCAGAGAGTGACGTCCACATGGTCAGAGCAGAGAGTGACGTCCACATGGTCAGAGCAGAGAGTGACGTCCACATGGTCAGAGCAGAGAGTGACGTCCACATGGTCAGAGCAGAGAGTGACGTCCACATGGTCAGAGCAGAGAGTGACGTCCACATGGTCAGAGCAGAGAATGACGTCCACATGGTCAGAGCAGAGAGTGACGTCCACATGGTCAGAGCAGAGTGACGTCCACATGGTCAGAGCAGAGAATGACGTCCACATGGTCAGAGCAGAGAGTGACGTCCACATGGTCAGAGCAGAGTGACGTCCACATGGTCAGAGCAGAGAATGACGTCCACATGGTCAGAGCAGAGAGTGACGTCCACATGGTCAGAGCAGAGTGACGTCCACATGGTCAGAGCAGAGAATGACGTCCACATGGTCAGAGCAGAGAGTGACGTCCACATGGTCAGAGCAGAGTGACGTCCACATGGTCAGAGCAGAGAATGACGTCCACATGGTCAGAGCAGAGAGTGACGTCCACATGGTCAGAGCAGAGTGACGTCCACATGGTCAGAGCAGAGAATGACGTCCACATGGTCAGAGCAGAGAGTGACGTCCACATGGTCAGAGCAGAGAGTGACGAGCAGCGTCTCACAGGTCTCTGCTAAAGTGTGTGTGTAGTTGGCCCAGAGTTTACTGATACATTGTGGCGCACAGCTAGAGACAGACCCGCTTTGACCGGTTAACGCTGTGACGGTTAACGCTGTGACGGTTAACGCTGTGACGGTTAACGCTGTGACGGTTAACGCTGTGACGGTTAACGCTGTGACGGTTAACGCTGTGACGGTTAACGCTGTGACGGTTAACGCTGTGACGGTTAACCACCGGTTAACCCTAACCCGCAGATGCCAAGAAAACAGGCAATAGGTCCATGGGGACGGTGGGTCGGATGTTCATAAGTTCCTCACGGGTGTAGGAACAGCCAGATGCACAGTTAAAAAGTAAAAACAAAAGAAGAAGAGAGCAGCAAAGAGCCATGTCGACCGTACGAGGCGCCATCTTAGATCGGAGAACTGTGCTCATCTGGGATAAAACAGATTTTATAACTGTGCTCATCTGGGATAAAACAGACTTTAGAACTGTGCCCATCTGGGATAAAACAGATTTTATAACTGTGCTCATCTGGGATAAAACAGACTTT
Source organism: Knipowitschia caucasica (assembly GCA_964034765.1). Taxonomy (NCBI): domain Eukaryota; kingdom Metazoa; phylum Chordata; class Actinopteri; order Gobiiformes; family Gobiidae; genus Knipowitschia; species Knipowitschia caucasica. The sequence goes on from OZ035828.1 coordinate 2,412,279, forward strand.
AGAACTGTGCCCATCTGGGATAAAACAGACTTTAGAACTGTGCCCATCTGGGATAAAACGGACTTTAGAACTGTGCCCATCTGGGATAAAACGGACTTTAGAACTGTGCCCATCTGGGATAAAACGGACTTTAGAACTGTGCCCATCTGGGATAAAACGGACTTTAGAACTGTGCCCATCTGGGATAAAACGGACTTTAGAACTGTGCCCATCTGGGATAAAACAGACTTTAGAACTGTGCCCATCTGGGATAAAACAGACTTTAGAACTGTGCCCATCTGGGATAAAACGGACTTTAGAACTGTGCCCATCTGGGCTAAAACGGACTTTAGAACTGTGCCCATCTGGGATAAAACGGACTTTAGAACTGTGCCCATCTGGGATAAAACGGACTTTAGAACTGTGCCCATCTGGGATAAAACAGATTTTGGAACTGTGCCCATCTGGGATAAAACAGATTTTATAACTGTGCTCATCTGGGATAAAACAGATTTTATAACTGTGCTCATCTGGGATAAAACAGATTTTAGAACTGTGCCCATCTGGGATAAAACAGATTTTAGAACTGTGCCCATCTAGGATAAAACAGACTTTAGAACTGTGCCCATCTAGGATAAAACAGACTGTAGGAAGTGGGTGGAGCCTGTGCTCCTGTTTGTGTTGGTGTTAAGTCCTGCAGCCGCAGCTGCCTCGGAGGCAGCCTGACAGCTCTGACACAGATAAAGCTGCAGCAGGACTCTGCCAAAGGACTTATCACCTGAGAGAGATGTTTGTCACTCACATCACGGAGGACATGGAACAGGCACAGGAGGGTCTGGCAGGAGGAGCAGGAGGAGCAGGAAGTGCAGAATGAGCAGGAGGTGCAGTTGGAGCAGAATGAGCAGGAGGAGCAGTTGGAGCAGGAGGTGCAGAATGAGCAGGAGGTGCAGTTGGAACAGAATGAGCAGGAGGAGAAGTTGGAGGTGCAGGAGGAGCAGAATGAGCAGGAAGTGCAGAATGAGCAGGAGGTGCAGTTGGAGCAGGAGGTGCAGTTGGAGCAGGAGGTGCAGTTGGAGCAGGAGGTGCAGTTGGAGCAGGAGGTGCAGTTGGAGCAGGAGGTGCAGTTGGAGCAGAATGAGCAGGAGGTGCAGAATGAGCAGGAGGTGCAGAATGAGCAGGAGGTGCAGAAGGAGCAGGAGGTGCAGAAGGCGCAGGAGGTGCAGAAGGAGCAGGAGGTGCAGAAGGAGCAGGAGGAGCAGTTGGAGCAGGAGGTGCAGAATGAGCAGGAGGTGCAGGAGGTGCAGTTGGAGCAGGAGGTGCAGAATGAGCAGGAGGTGCAGTTGGAGCAGGAGGTGCAGAATGAGCAGGAGGTGCAGTATGAGCAGGAGGTGCAGTTGGAGGAGCAGAATGAGCAGGAGGAGCAGTTGGAGGAGCAGAATGAGCAGGAAGTGCAGAATGAGCAGGAGGTGCAGTTGGAGCAGGAGGTGCAGTTGGAGCAGGAAGTGCAGAATGAGCAGGAGGTGCAGTTGGAGCAGGAGGTGCAGTTGGAGCAGGAGGTGCAGTTGGAGCAGGAGGTGCAGAAGGAGCAGGAGGTGCAGAAGGAGCAGGAGGTGCAGAAGGAGCAGGAGGTGCAGAAGGAGCAGGAGGTGCAGGAGGAGTAGGAGGTGCAGTTGGAGCAGGAGGTGCAGAAGGAGCAGGAGGAGCAGGAGGTGCAGAAGGAGCAGGAAGTGCAGAATGAGCAGGAGGTGCAGTTGGAGCAGGAGGTGCAGAAGGAGCAGGAGGTGCAGAAGGAGCAGGAGGTGCTGGAGGAGCAGGAGGTGCTGGAGGAGCAGGAGGTGCTGGAGGAGCAGGAGGTGGCAGCTGACACTGTACACAACTGAGATAAAAACCTTTTTATTCTGACCGAGGATGAGATTCTCAGAATAATCTTCTGTCCACAGTTGAGCAACAATCATTTACAGTGCCTTGCAAAAGTATTCGGCCCCCTTGAACCTTTCGCCACATTTCAGGCTTCAAACATAAAGATATGTGAGAGCACATCACCCCTGTCCTTCCAAAACTCCACTGGCTCCTCGTTAAACAGCGTCCATTTCAAAATCCTCCTCATCACCTACAGAGCCCTCCATAACCTCCTCCAGACCTCACTGAACTCCTTCAGTCCCTCCCGCCGACTCCGATCTGCAGACTCTCCTCACTCCCACTGTCAAATCCAAGCACCGAACCTTTGGGGACCGAGCTTTCGCCATCTCTGCTCCCACTCTCTGGAACTCTCTCCATCTCAGAAACTCGGACTCTCTAAACTCCTTCAAAAAACAGCTCAAAACTCACCTTTTCCTCCGAGCATTTGACTCTTAGTTTAAACTCTCTACCCTTCTTCCTCACTCTTAGATTTTTAGTTTGTGTGTCTGTCTAAACGTGTGTGTTTGTGTCATGAATTTGTGAAGCGTCTGAGTTCTTGAAAAGCGCTATATAAAACTGATGTATTATTATTATTATATAAAATTTTAATTTTTTGTCATGAATCAACAACAAGTGGGACACAATCGTGAAGTGGAATGAAATTTGTTGGATAATTTAAACTTTTTTAACAAATAAAAAACTGAAAAGTGGGGCGTGCAATATTATTGGGCCCCTTTACTTTCAGTGCAGCAAACTCAGTCCAGAAGTTCAGTGAGGATCTTTGACTGATCCAATGTTGTCCTAAATGACTGATGATGATAAATAGAATGCACCTGTGTGTAATCAAGTCTCCGTATAAATGCACCTGCTCTTTGATAGTCTCAGGGTTCTGTTTAAAGCACAGAGAGAACCATGAAGACAAAGGAACACACCAGGCAGGTCCGAGATACTGTTGTGGAGAAGTTTAAAGCCGGATTTGGATACAAAAAGATTTCCCAAGCTTTAAACGTCTCAAGGAGCACTGTGCAAGCAATTATATTGAAATGGAAGGAGTATCAGACCACTGCAAATCTACCAAGACCCGGCCGTCCCTCCAAACTTTCATCTCAAACAAGGAGAAGACTGATCAGAGATGCAGCCAAGAGGCCCATGATCACTCTGGATGAACTGCAGATAACTACAGCTGAGGTGGGAGAGTCTGTCCATAGGACAACAATCAGTCGTGCACTGCACAAATCTGGCCTTTATGGAAGAGTGGCAAGAAGAAAGCCATTTCTCAAAGATATCCATAAAAAGTCTGGTTTAAAGTTTGCCACAAGCCACCTGGGAGACACACCAAACATGTGGAAGAAGGTGCTCTGGTCAGATGAAACCAAAATCAAACTTTTTGGCCACAATGCAAAATGTTTGGCGTAAAAGCAACACAGCTCATCACCCTGAACACACCATCCCCACTGTCAAACATGGTGGTGGCAGCATCATGCTTTGGGCCTGCTTTTCTTCAGCAGGGACAGGGAAGATGGCTAAAATTGATGGGAAGATGGATGGAGCCAAATACAGGACCATTCTGGAAGAAAACCTGTTGGAGTCTGCAAAAGACCTGAGACTGGGACGGAGATTTATCTTCCAACAGGACAATGATCCAAAACATAAAGCCAAATCTACAATGGAATGGTTCACAAATAGACGTATCTAGGTGTTAGAATGGCCAAGTCAAAGTCCAGACCTGAATCCAATCCAGAATCTGTGGAAAGAGCTGAAGACTGCTGTTCACAAACGCTCTCCATCCAACCTCACTGAGCTCCAGCTGTTTTGCAAGGAAGAATGGGCAAGAATTCCAGTCTCTCGATGTGCAAAACTGATAGAGACATACCCCAAGCGACTTGCAGCTGTAATTGCAGCAAAAGGTGGCGCTACAAAGTATTAGCGCAAGGGGCCGAATACTATTGCACGCCCCACTTTTCAGTTTTTTATTTGTTAAAAAAGTTTAAATTATCCAATAAATGTTGTTCCACTTCACGATTGTGTCCCACTTGTTGATTCTTGACAAAAAAAAAAATATTTTTTAAGGGGCGACAGTAGCTCAGTTGGTAGAGCATTGGCCTTCAGGCCTGAAGGTCGTGGGTTCTATTCCCACCTCTGCACCTTCTCCACCGACTCCCACTGATGACTGCTGTCGTTGTGTCCTTGGGCAAGACACTTAACCCCACTTTGCCCAAAGCCCCCACTGAAAGATCAAGGCTATGCTCACACTCAGAGAGCAGCCGTCCTCCTGTGGACTCACCACCTGCAGAGGATCAGTGAGGGGCTGGTGCATCTCTGACTGCCACCCCCCTGACCCAGGAATGGATTAAAGGGAAGAAAATGGATGGATGGATGGATGTTTGAAGCCTGAAATGTGGCGAAATGTTGAAAGGTTCAAGGGGGCCGAATACTTTCGCAAGGCACTGTAATAAAGTAATTAAATATTTCATGTAGTTTCTCTTCTGTCCCAAAACAAACACCTTGAGCTTGGTGCAATAATACTTCAGAGAAGATAAACTTTAATAAGTCACATTTGGCAAAGACAGAATCACTCAGAGTTAAAATATAGTCTGTGCAATATTAACTTTGTATAAACATGTAAAGCGTTTACAGTCCTAGTGCAGGTCATTAAGTGACTCATTGTACAGTCTGACAGCGGTGGAGATGTGTGTGTTCAGTGCACTGTGATATATTACTCATAACTAAGTATTGATATAATTAATCACGTCCTATTTAAATGAGCGGATGTTAATGAAGTCTACCCTGGCCTGTTATACCTCATCTAAGGCTTCACATGCTTCACATGCTTCAGTGTTCTCCTGGACACGTCTAATATTGAAAAGCTGCCGTGTCCTCGGTCCTAATGAAGCCGTAACGAGCTGCGTCTCCTGAAGGCGTCTCGGCGCTGCTCCCAAGGGACAATCATTTGCTAATTGTGTTATTTTTAGAGCAGGTTGTTGTTCGGAGCATCGTCATAACAACAAGCCCCTCCCCATCATGAGCCTCTTGACCTTTGCTGCAGTTGTTTTGCTCTGAGCCCAGAACCATTGATTGGTTAATTCATTTAAAGGGGATCAGGGTCTGCGTCCTCTCAGTGACATCAAGACCACAGACGACTCGGACACACACCTGTAAATGTAGAAGTCTGAGTTTTGAAAAGTGTGTGTGTGTGTGTGTGTGTGCGTGTGCGTGTGCGTGTGCAGGCTGTCTCTGCTGGAGGAGTGGCGTGGGGTCCGAGACGACGCCCTCTCAGATCTCAGTGGGATCAAAGGCTGTATCTTCGTCCACGCCAGCGGCTTCATCGGCGGAAACAAGACCCAGGACGGCGCTCTGGAGATGGCGCGGAGGACCCTGCAGGCGGCGGCTAACGGACAGAGCTAAAAACATTAGCATGACATCCTTTAGCCTTAGTGTTATGTTCAGCTGCAGAACCTGTTGTTTATTTCTGTAATAAAATCCTCTGTTCTCAGTAAAAGTCCAAATACACTTTGTTTCCATTTGTTCACAGTGTAATCTTCGTCTCTGATCAAAACATGACTTTTACAAAAGAAATTACATTTTTCAAGTTTCTGTATTCAGATCAGTGCAGCTCATGGTGTGGAGGCTTCTCTTCATGTTTGTTATTCATCCATCCATCCATTTTCTTCCCCTTAATCTATTTCTGGGTCGGGGGGGGGGGCAGTCAGAGCACCAGCCCCTCACTGATCCTCCTGCAGGAGCTGAGATCTTTCAGTGGGGGCTTCAGGCAAAGTGGGGTTCAATCAATCAATCAATCAATCCTTTATTATCTCACACAGATGGAGAAATTCAGTTCGATGAATAAACATCAAGGCCGGCTGCGTACTCTAATTTTCCGCGCTCCTTATGACAGTTATTCAACAGCGGAGAGCAAAACAGACATATTTCAACAAACACGGGAGAGACACGGTACATGTGGAAAACATGCAGATCTTTTTAATGGGAAGTCATCACTCTGGCCCGCCTCGTCCAATATAGCGCGTCAGAGGGGAGTGTGGGTGGGGGAGGTGGAGGGGAAGACCACCATAGACTGAAAAGAGAGAGAGGCAGACATGTAGAAGGGGGGGGGGGGACTGTTAAGTGTCTCGCCCAAGGACACAACAACAGCAGTCATCAGTGGGAGTCGTGAAGTAGGTCTTACGGTGCCAGGGAGATGGTATCCGCCCCAACATCCTCTGCCTCCGGGACGGAGGACGTGACGGGGAATTGAGGAGAACCACCGCCCGACAATATCCCCAGTTGAAGTCAGCAGCTCTCCACCCGCACCGTACACGGTGTTGGCAAAGCACTGCTTCCCCCTCCTGAGGCGCCGGATGGTTTGCCAGAATCTCTTCGAGGCCGACCGATAGTCATGCTCCATGGACTCTCCAACTTCCTCCCAGTCCTGGGTGGAACAAACTGTGACTGGCACAGAAGTCCAACAACTGAACACCGCTCGGGGTCAGATCAGGGCCGTTCTTCCCCTTCACCCCTCTCCAAGTGTCACTGGCGTCCCCCACATCGGCGTTGAAGTCCCCCAGGAGAATAACGGAGTGCACTGTCCAGTACCCCTCCCAAGGACTCCAAGAAGGCCGAGTACTCTGCACTGCTGTTAGGCCTGTAGGCACAACAACAGTGAGTCCCCCACACTTGTCCTGTAGGCCAGCCCTTTCTAGCCATTGGTAGGACTTCTTGAGATCAGCCACTTCTGTTATGCTCCGGTGGTACATGCCGTGTAGGGGCTTGTTCTCCCATGAAGGGCTCTCCTCCAGCACCTCCTCATCTCGCCACTGCCTGAGACATTCACTGAGTACGTCATCCGTTTTGGCCTTCTCCATGATGTAGTTATGGAGTTTGGATGTTTGGTCCTGGACAGTGGCTCTCACACTCACTAGTCCTCGGCCTCCTTCTTTACGGCTTACGTACAGTCTCAGGGTGCTGGATTTGGGATGGAACCCGCCATGCATGTAAGGAGCTTTGAGTTTTAACATCCGTGGTCTGAATCTCTTCCTTTGGCCCCTGATTATTCCTGCAGGTCTGATCACTGGCAGGGCGTAGCTGTTAATTGGGCCTTGATTCCAACAGAGCCCTGTTATCGCATCTCGCCCACTTTTCATCAAGGTGCTCTGGTTCCCCAGCACCTGACGCAGACCTTGTTTGGCCAGGCGACGTCTGAGCCGGCATCTCATCTGAGTTAGGGAGTAGGATTAAGGGTCTTGCCCAAGGACCCACACTGGATGTTGGTGTTAATTGCTCCCGGTGGGATTCGAACCCTGGCCTCCCAGGTCCCAGTCCTGCGCCCTACCAACTGAGCTATCCAGCTGCTATTGCGCTCTCTCTCTCTCTATATATATATATATATATATATATATAAAATATATAATGTGTGTATGTATATATAATGTGTGTATGTATATATAATATATACATACACATAAAAATACATTGTTTTAATAACTCTACCAGTAGACTTGTAAAAAGGGAAAAGTTACAAAAAGAGAGAGAGGAGGGAGAGAGAGAGAGAGAGAGAGAGGAGGGAGAGAGAGAGAGAGAGAGGAGGGAGAGAGAGAGGAGGAAGAGAGAGAGGAGGGAGAGAGAGAGGAGGGAGAGAGAGAGGAGGGAGAGAGAGAGAGAGAGAGAGAGAGAGAGGAGAGAGAGAGAGGAGGGAGAGAGAGAGAGAGAGAGAGGAGGGAGAGAGAGAGGAGGGAGAGAGAGAGAGGAGAGAGAGAGAGAGAGGAGAGAGAGAGAGAGGAGAGAGAGAGAGAGGAGGGCGGGGACAGAGCTGTAGCCTCTGGATCATCACAGACACAGGAGGCAGAGGCACCAGCTCCAGGCTCGGAGCACACAGAGGACCCGGAGCACACGGAGGACCCGGAGCACACGGAGGACTCTGAGCAGAGCTTGTATCAGACGCACGTGAGTCTCAGCTCTGTGTAGTTTCTTTAGATCTTCTTCGTGTTTGTCACAAAGTCTCTGAGCAAAAGGAAGTTCACACGTTTGAGCTGCAGCGGGTCCGTGTCTGGGTCTGGGTCCAGGTCCGGGTCTGGGTCCAGGTCTGGGTCCAGGTCCGGGTCTGGGTCCAGGTCCGAGTCGGAGTCCGGGTCTGGGTCCAGGTCCGAGTCGGAGTCCGGGTCCGAGTCTGGGTCTGGGTCCAGGTCCGAGTCCGGGTCTGGGTCCAGGTCCGAGTCCGGGTCTGGGTCCAGGTCCGAGTCCGGGTCCGAGTCCGAGTCCGGGTCCGAGTCTAGGTCTGGGTATGGGTCTGTCACGAGTAACGCAGTCATTAAAGAGTACAGAAGTAACTTGAGTATTTTATTCTCTGCTTTCACGTTTGATATAAACATGTCGTAGTGTTTCAGACTAGACCGAACTCTACCAGACTCTACCAGACTCTACCAGACTCTACCAGACTCTACCAGACTCTACCAGGCTCCATCTCAGAGCTGTAGGCTCCATCTCAGAGCTGTAGGCTCCATCTCAGAGCTGTAGGCTCCACCTTAGAGCTATAGACTCCACCTTAGAGCTATAGACTCCATCTTAGAGCTGTAGGCTCCATCTTAGAGCTATAGACTCCACCTTAGAGCTATAGACTCCACCTTAGAGCTATAGACTCCATCTTAGAGCTATAGACTCCATCTTAGAGCTATAGACTCCATCTTAGAGCTATAGACTCCATCTTAGAGCTATAGACTCCATCTTAGAGCTATAGGCTCCATCTCAGAGCTATAGACTCCACCTTAGAGCTATAGACTCCATCTTAGAGCTATAGGCTCCATCTCAGAGCTATAGGCTCCATCTCAGAGCTATAGACTCCACCTTAGAGCTATAGACTCCATCTTAGAGCTATAGGCTCCATCTTAGAGCTGTAGGCTCCATCTCTAACCATGGCTGTTCAGCCCCCCTTCGTCATGTCAGATCGTGAGTCAACCTGTGTTAATAGAAAATAATCATGTTCTCACCTCGACCTCTGTCTGGGTCTGTATGTGACATCACAGACTCTGTCTGGGTCTGTATGTGACATCACAGACTCTGTCTGGGTCTGTATGTGACATCACAGACTCTGTCTGGGTCTGTATGTGACATCACAGACTCTGTCTGGGTCTGTATGTGACATCACAGACTCTGTCTGGGTCTGTATGTGACATCACAGACTCTGTCTGGGTCTGTATGTGACATCACAGACTCTGTCTGGGTCTGTATGTGACATCACAGACTCTGTCTGGGTCTGTATGTGACATCACAGACTCTGTCCTGAATCTAGGCCACGGGCCTCGACCCCAACACCTCCTGTTGTTTAAAAGCAGCAGATTAAAGCTTTATTTAGACTAAACCACTGTAGTTTTACTGCAGCTGAAAACACTAAATTTACAAACTCCAGACTGAGCCTGGTCCTGGTCCACGACGGCTTCTTTCTCCTCTTGGTCTCGTGGTCTCATCCTGGTCTTGTCCTGGTCTCATCCTGGTCTTGTCCTGGTCTCGTCCTGGTCTCCTCCTGGTCTTGTCCTGGTCTCGTCCTGGTCTCGTCCTGGTCTCGTCCTGGTCTCCTCCTGGTCTCCTCCTGGTCTCTTTGTGGTCTCATCCTGGTCTCCTCGTGGTCTCGTCCTGGTCTCTTCATGGTCTCTTCGTGGTCTCGTCCTGGTCTCGTCCTGGTCTCCTCGTGGTCTCCTCCTGGTCTCTTCGTGGTCTCGTCCTGGTCTCATCCTGGTCGTAATAAGTGGGCAATCTATTCGTGTGCCATTCCACAAAACAAATAACCTAACTTGCTCTAGTGCCATTCTGTTTCAGTGGCGGCGTGTAACTATTTGCCCATCTTATGTGCCATTCTGTTCTTGGCCATCGTCATAACTAATGTGCCATCGGTGTGGCGTCTTGACACTGTAGGCGTCTACTGTGCCATCAGGATTTGTGGGGTCTGTGTGCCTCATCTTGGTGACATCTGGTCTGAATTAAACAATAATGTGGCGTGCTATGTGACATCTAGTGTTGCCATCATAGGCGTCTATGTGCCATTCTACGAGTTATGTGGCGTTATATGTGCCATCTTTGTGTGCTCATCTGTATCAATTTGTGGCGTCTATGTTCCCATCGGTAGTGGAGGTATTTGTTGCCATCTCAGTGGCCATATGCTGTGCCAATCTGTGTGGGATCCTATGTGACAATCTATTGGCCATCTAGGCTGGGGGCCACGGAGATGTGAATGAAATCTGTGTGGAGGCTACTCGTGCATTCTATGGGCAATACTAATGTGCATATGTGTGCCATCTTGACATATGAATGTGGCAGTCTATGTGCCATCTGGTTGTGGCCGTCTACTGTGCCAATCTGTCACAGTTAATGTGACATCTTAGTGTTGAGAGCGTCTATTGTGTGCATTCTGGTGTGGTTGTCTACGTTGCCATCGGTTAGTGGCGTTCTAATGTGCAGTATATTGTGCATTAATGTGCCGATCTATGTGGCTGGCTAGTTGCCCATTCTATGTGCAATATATGTGGCGTTCTACTGTAGCCATATATGTGCATCTGATATACCACATGTGGAGTCTAATTGTGGCTGTCTGTGGCAATCTATGTGCCATCTTTGTGGGTCTATGATAGGCATTCTAGGACAAATGTTGACATACTCATGTGGCCGGTATAGGTCCCTCCCACACCCGGGCATCTATGTGGGCCCTATCTATGTGGAAGTCTCATGTGCAATCTGTTGTGGCGTATATGTAGCAATCTGTGCGCGGTTCGATGTGCATCTATGTGCATCATATAGTTGCCATATGTGTAGGCGTCTATGTGCCATCTGATGTGGCGTCTATGTGCCTTGAAATTTGGCATCTGTGTACTGGCGTCAAATATATAAAAACCTACCTAGAGTTGGCCAGTATCTCACAGGGGTAGGTGCGTTGTCATTTGGTTTGTGGGGGGTTTTGTGGGGCATGTGTGTATGAGTGATGTGCCATCGGGTTTTTTTGGGTTTTTTGTCCTTATTATGGGGTTGTGGGGTGTGGGGTTTCTGTTGTGTTAGTGGTTGGAGGGCGTATATTTGGAGTTGTCCGTAATTTTATATATAAGGTTTAGTACCCTATTTACTTTAAATAGTGTATTAAAATTAATATGTGCGTCTAAGTGTCATTCCCTAATGTTATGCACTATCGAAAAATGTGTGGCTGATCTATGTGCTTACACTAGTTCATATGAATTAGCCAATTAATATAGAATAAAAAAAATTGTAATTTAATGAGCAAGTATACTTTAAAATTTAATAGTGCAACATATCTGTAATCCATCATTGTAATTAATTAAAAAAAGAAAGAGCAAAGTGAAACATAATGAATTATTGTTGCATTCTATTATGTGATACAAACTTTGATGCTGATCTAATGTTGACCTTATTCATATTTAGTTTATTGTTGGATCTGATCTATGTGAATAATTTATTATAGGTTTATACATTCTTTTTATATTCTAATATATTGTTGGACATAACAATAAATGGTTATGTCAGATGAGTATTCAGATTTAATATAGTTAAAATTTTAAATTAGATCTATGGTCAAATAATTTATGTTAGTGGATAAATCAATATCTTATGTTGCCATTTGTGTAAGATTTTACTTAATTATTTGTGGCATAAGAAATCTTTGTTGGAACTATCTAAAGAGAAGTATTATTGCTTTCATCGAGTTAATGTATATATGGGCGTCTATATAAGTATAAGGAACTATACTTAAATTGTAATATTCTATGGAACAATATAGTATATAATAAGTTAGGTACAGATGGTGTTCTAATTAACATGTAAATAGGGCGCGAAAAGTCTAAATGAATTTGCCCATCTAAAGAAGTATATTATAAGACTAATAAAAATATAATAATGTAGGTAAAAGTAAGTTCATTATAATGATTTTTATATGTAAATATTAATATAAATTAGGTCTAATATTCTATTGTTATATGGGTAAAAAAACTTTATTTATAAATCATATAGGTTTAGGACAAATATATGTTTAATGTAGCGGTTTAATATCTGTAAAATGTGTTTATTGGACATTTTACTAACGTAAAAAAGTTGCATTTACATAATGTGTGAATGTCTGTGCCTTCTACATGTGGCGTAAAACGTAAAACTTACTACGTCAATAGCGAAAGATCGTCCCAAAAAAAATTATTTCCAGGAATCAAAGCAAGTGGAAGTTATTTTCTCCAGACTCTGAAAGGGATTTTTAATACGTTACTCTCAAATGGCAGGACGGTTGAGAATTGAATACAGTCAAATCAATAAAAAAACAAAAACAAAGAAAAAAATTGTAAATAAATTACATATAGGAAAACAGGAAGTGCTCCACAGTGTTACATTCGGAATCAGCAGCCTAAAGTCATTCTCCTTCACTATCTTTCCTCCCATCTACTACGTTCTGTTTGTTAGTTACTCATGTTCAACCGTAAGATTAGTAAGAATCAGTCATCCACAGCTGCACACACTAGGGGACACTCTGTTGAATATTTTTTCTATTTAAAAATTGTTGTTAGTTTGGTTATTGATTGACATGTAATCTTCACCGCTTGCCTTTGAAAGGAAACATAAGTCCCCTTTCTAGAGCTGGACAAATAACTTACACTTGCCTTTAGATTCCAGGGAAATATTTTTTTTGGGACCGTTCTTCTATGATGTAGTATGTTACTGCCACATTAGATGGCAAAGACGCCCATAGAATCGCCCAGTAGATTGCCACAACTAGGTCGCCAATACTGATAGCCACATAAAGACGCCCCACATACGAATATGCCACATAGGACGCCACACAGGATGAGCACATAGAAGCCACATAGAAGCACAATTAAGACTGCCACATGATGACCACATAGACGCAACAACAATGATGGCCACACAGATGGCACACAGATGGCACATAGACGCCACACAGATGGCACACAGATGGCACATAGACGCCACAGCAGATGGCACACAGATGGCACATAGACGCCACACAGATGGCACACAGATGGCACATAGACGCCACACAGATGGCACATAGACGCCACACAGATGGCACATAGATGGCACATAGATGGCACATAGACGCCACAGATGGCACATAGACGCCACACAGATGGCACATAGACGCCACATAGATGCCACATAGATGCCACATAGACGCCACATAGATGGCACACAGATGCCACATAGACGCCACACAGATGGCACATAGATGCCACAGACGCCACATAGACGCCACACAGATGGCACATAGATGGCACATAGACGCCACATAGATGGCACATAGATGGCACATAGACGCCACATAGATGGCACATAGATGGCACATAGACGGCACATAGACGCCACACAGATGGCACGTAGACGCCACACAGATGGCACATAGACGCCACACAGATGGCACACAGATGGCACATTGACGCCACACAGATGGCACATAGACGCCACACAGATGGCACACAGATGGCACATAGATGGCACATAGATGGCACATAGACGCCACACAGATGGCACATAGACGCCACACAGATGGCACATAGATGGCACATAGACGCCACACAGATGGCACACAGATGGCACACAGATGGCACATAGACGCCACACAGATGGCACATAGACGCCACACAGATGGCACACAGATGGCACATAGACGCCACACAGATGGCACATAGACGCCACACAGATGGCACACAGATGGCACATAGACGCCACACAGATGGCACATAGATGGCACATAGACGCCACACAGATGGCACACAGATGGCACACAGATGGCACATAGACGCCACACAGATGGCACATAGATGGCACATAGACGCCACACAGATGGCACACAGATGGCACACAGACGCCACACAGATGGCACACAGACGCCACACAGATGGCACATAGACGCCACACAGACGCCACACAGATGGCACATAGACGCCACACAGATGGCACATAGATGGCACTAGAGCCACACAGACACCCACACAGATGGACATAGGCCACACAGATGGCACATAGATGGCACATAGACGCCACACAGATGGCACACAGATGGCACACAGATGGCACATAGACGCCACACAGATGGCACACAGATGGCACATAGACGCCACACAGATGGCACACAGATGGCACATAGACGCCACACAGATGGCACATAGACGCCACACAGATGGCACATAGACGCCACACAGATGGCACATAGACGCCACACAGATGGCACACAGATGGCACATAGACGCCACACAGATGGCACACAGATGGCACACAGACGCCACACAGATGGCACATAGACGCCACACAGACGCCACACAGATGGCACACAGATGGCACATAGACGTCACACAGATGGCACATAGATGGCACATAGACGCCACACAGATGGCACACAGATGGCACATAGACGCCACACAGATGGCACACAGATGGCACACAGATGGCACATAGACGCCACACAGATGGCACACAGATGGCACATAGACGCCACACAGATGGCACACAGATGGCACACAGATGGCACATAGACGCCACACAGATGGCACATAGACGCCACACAGATGGCACATAGACGCCACACAGATGGCACATAGACGCCACACAGATGGCACACAGATGGCACATAGACGCCACACAGATGGCACATAGATGGCACATAGACGCCACACAGATGGCACACAGATGGCACACAGATGGCACAAACTTCTGGAAGTAGAACCAAAACAAAAATCTCCATGGAAGCCAACAAAGAGCCACCTCTAGGACAAGAACAAAGGTTTTTATCATTATTTCGAGCCCAGTCTCAAATCAAGACTGGGCTATTTATTATAATATTTATCTTTCTTTGACCAAAGGTTTTTACTGGAGCTTTAAATCTAACGTTTGATGTCACCCCCTGCTCCCAAAATAGAAAGTTAGGATAAAATATTTATGTTCCCAAAGTAAAGGCAGAGAAACCTTCTTGTGTGTGTGTGTGTGTCTGTGTGTCTGTGTGTGTGTGTGTGTGTGTCTCTTATGTCTGAAATGTTAGATCTGGACACTAACACTGTCCTTCAGTGTTTCTGTTAAAACAATAAAGATGTGTGTGTTTTCTTCTCAGGAAGTCGTGTCGTTTTACTGTTAAATAAAGTTCTGTCGATGATAAAAGTTTGTGTCAAAGAAATAAATGAATAGTACTAACAACATTCATAACTATTTATCTTATTTTTGTTGTTTCACTGTTTATCGGACATTTGTATTAGGCCCGAGCCCCAACCGGGGTAAGGGCCTATTGCTTTCGCCCAGGCATTACTCGTAACTGTCATAAGTCACATTGTGACCTGCACCCGACGGCACGTGCCCAGACACTGATAAAACAGTGCCGGAGGCACATGGCTTTGCTCCTGCTGTAGTACACTGTGAAATGATTGAAGTCCTATTAAAGGGGGGTTCCTTCAACTGTCTTATGGACGAATGTGCGTCCCCCAAACCCGACGGCGCGTGCCCAGACACTGACAAAACAGTGCCGGAGGCACTGAATGGCTTTGCTCCTGCTGTAGTACACAGTGTAATCAATGGGGTCCTATGGGGGGGGGTGGGTGACCTCATGATGGCAAGAACCCAATAGTTGGGTTCGCCTCGGGGTTCGCTTTAAAACAACGTATCATTTGTATTATAGGTTACTATGGAAACCTATATTGTTTTTACTCGAAGATTTACAAAAAAATTGTTTGGTTTGGTTTCTTTCTTTCTTTTTTCTTCTGCACTTTGAACCTTAATTTGACCCCCTGAACATCGATGAAAAGTTGTGAAATTTTGCCCAAAATTCAGAACCGTCGAAAAATTAATTTTTTGGTGTTTATTTTTATGGGACTAAAAAAATGACAGAACAGCGCCCCCTACAAAAGTCAGTTTACATTGCGCCTATGGGAGGGGGTTGGAGGTCAAGTTTGTCGTAGAGCCACGAAACTCGGTACACATGTTCCTCAAGTCAAGACATGAAAAAAAAGTTATTATGGCTCCGCCCCCTGACAAACAGGGAACTCATTAATTTAATTGGGAAATGGAAAAATGAAAATTGATATTTTTCACACATGTCGGCTGGAAATTATCTCCTCCTCGGCCGCTTCACCGATTTGTCTCAAAATCGCTCCACATGGTCTCAACACATGGACCATCAATAGTTGAATATAGAATTTGAATAAGTCAAACGGTCTGAGCGTGACAGACTCCCAAAGTGTGGTTATTTTCATAGAGAGGTGTGAAGTTCCCATGTTATCCAATGGAGACTCTATGGACACACTCAGATTGTATGTGCAAACAGGAGCACATTCACTAAACTTGACTCGGTTGTTTAACTCCTGGGCCTAGGTCACATGACAGTGCGAACAATTACATTGGCCCATTAGCGCCCCCTACAGGCTGAGTAAAGGTTTACATGGGGATACAGGTATTTAGGTTTTCTTTTGTTTGATCTCATATTTGACCCACTGAACAAACACGAAAACTCACCAAACTTTGCCACAAGTCTCGGGTTTGGATAAACTGAAAGTGTAAAAGACGAAATTGCAGCAATAGCGCCCCCTACAGAGTGATACAAGTGTTACATGGAGAGACTGGGGTTCATCTTTTCAATAGAGACTCACAATCACTGATCATAGGAATTCAAAATGCACAGTGTCGCTCCCGTCGGGGCAGTGGGAAAATGGCGCGTCAGCGCCACCTCCTTTGCGCGGTGCGGCGAGGGCCGTTAGATGCCGCTTGCGGCTTTAATTTTCTCTTCTTTCTTCTCCCAGTCCCTCAGTCATGTGATCATCCATTTTCTTCCGCTTCATCTGTTGCCGGGTCGCGGGGGCAGCAGACTGAGCAGAGACGCCCAGACTTCCCTCTCACACACTTCCTCCAGCTCGTCCGACCCCAAGGCGTTCCCAGAGAGGCAGTCCCTCTGTGTCCTGGGTCTCCTCCTGGTCTCCTCCCTCTGTGTCCTGGTCTCCTCCTGGTCTCCTCCCTCTGTGTCCTGGTCTCCTCCCTCTGTGTCCTGGGTCTCCTCCCGGGTCTCCTCCTGGTCTCCTCCTGGTCTCCTCCCTCTATGTCCTGGTCTCCTCCTGGTCTCCTCCCTCTGTGTCCTGGGTCTCCTCCTGGTCTCCTCCTGGTCTCCTCCTGGTCTCCTCCCTCTGTGTCCTGGTCTCCTCCTGGTCTCCTCCCTCTGTGTCCTGGTCTCCTCCTGGTCTCCTCCCTCGGTGTCCTGGTCTCCTCCTGGTCTCCTCCCTCTGTGTTCTGGTCTCCTCCTGGTCTCCTCCCTCTGTGTCCTGGTCTCCTCCTGGTCTCCTCCCTCTGTGTCCTGGTCTCCTCCTGGTCTCCTCCCTCTGTGTCCTGGTCTCCTCCCTCTGTGTCCTGGGTCTCCTCCTGGTCTCCTCCCTCTGTGTCCTGGTCTCCTCCTGGTCTCCTCCCTCTGTGTCCTGGTCTCCTCCTGGTCTCCTCCCTCTGTGTCCTGGTCTCCTCCTGGTCTCCTCCTGGTCTCCTCCCTCTGTGTTCTGGTCTCCTCCTGGTCTCCTCCTGGTCTCCTCCCTCTGTGTCCTGGTCTCCTCCTGGTCTCCTCCCTCTGTGTCCAGGTCTCCTCCTGGTCTCCTCCCTCTGTGTTCTGGTCTCCTCCTGGTCTCCTCCTGGTCTCCTCCCTCTGTGTCCTGGTCTCCTCCTGGTCTCCTCCTGGTCTCCTCCCTCTGTGTTCTGGTCTCCTCCTGGTCTCCTCCCTCTGTGTTCTGGTCTCCTCCTGGTCTCCTCCTGGTCTCCTCCCTCTGTGTTCTGGTCTCCTCCTGGTCTCCTCCCTCTGTGTTCTGGTCTCCTCCTGGTCTCCTCCCTCTGTGTCCTGGTCTCCTCCTGGTCTCCTCCTGGTCTCCTCCCTCTGTGTCCTGGTCTCCTCCCTCTGTGTTCTGGTCTCCTCCTGGTCTCCTCCCTCTGTGTCCTGGTCTCCTCCTGGTCTCCTCCCTCTGTGTCCTGGTCTCCTCCTGGTCTCCTCCTGGTCTCCTCCCTCTGTGTCCTGGTCTCCTCCTGGTCTCCTCCTGGTCTCCTCCCTCTGTTTCCTGGTCTCCTCCTGGTCTCCTCCCTCTGTGTCCTGGTCTCCTCCTGGTCTCCTCCCTCTGTGTCCTGGTCTCCTCCTGGTCTCCTCCTGGTCTCCCTCTGTGTCCTGGTCTCCTCCTGGTCTCCTACTGGTCTCCTCCCTCTGTGTCCTGGTCTCCTCCCTCTGTGTCCTGGGTCTCCTCCTGGTCTCCTCCCTCTGTGTCCTGGTCTCCTCCTGGTCTCCTCCTGGTCTCCTCCCTCTGTGTCCTGGTCTCCTCCCTCTGTGTCCTGGTCTCCTCCTGGTCTCCTCCCTCTGTGTCCTGGTCTCCTCCTGGTCTCCTCCCTCTGTGTTCTGGTCTCCTCCTGGTTTCCTCCTGGTCTCCTCCCTCTGTGTTCTGGTCTCCTCCTGGTCTCCTCCTGGTCTCCTCCCTCTGTGTCCTGGTCTCCTCCTGGTCTCCTCCTGGTCTCCTCCCTCTGTGTCCTGGTCTCCTCCTGGTCTCCTCCCTCTGTGTTCTGGTCTCCTCCTGGTCTCCTCCTGGTCTCCTCCCTCTGTGTCCTGGTCTCCTCCTGGTCTCCTCCCTCTGTGTTCTGGTCTCCTCCTGGTCTCCTCCTGGTCTCCTCCCTCTGTGTCCTGGTCTCCTCCTGGTCTCCTCCCTCTGTGTCCTGGTCTCCTCCTGGTCTCCTCCCTCTGTGTTCTGGTCTCCTCCTGGTCTCCTCCTGGTCTCCTCCCTCTGTGTCCTGGTCTCCTCCTGGTCTCCTCCTGGTCTCCTCCCTCTGTGTCCTGGTCTCCTCCTGGTTCTCCTCCCTCTGTGTTCTGGTCTCCTCCTGGTCTCCTCCTGGTCTCCTCCCTCTGTGTCCTGGTCTCCTCCTGGTCTCCTCCTGGTCTCCTCCCTCTGTGTCCTGGTCTCCTCCTGGTCTCCTCCCTCTGTGTTCTGGTCTCCTCCTGGTCTCCTCCCTCTGTATCCTGGTCTCCTCCTGGTCTCCTCCTGGTCTCCTCCTGGTCTCCTCCTGGTCTCCTCCCTCTGTGTCCTGGTCTCCTCCTGGTCTCCTCCTGGTCTCCTCCTGGTCTCCTCCCTCTGTAACCTGGTCTCCTCCTGGTCTCCTCCCTCTGTGTTCTGGTCTCCTCCTGGTCTCCTCCCTCTGTATCCTGGTCTCCTCCTGGTCTCCTCCTGGTCTCCTCTTGGTCTCCTCCTGGTCTCCTCCTGGTCTCCTCCTGGTCTCCTCCTGGTCTCCTCCCTCTGTCATGTGATTTATTTTCATTGATGAATCCAGCCGTTTCATAGTTGTGTGTTTTATTCAGATTTAAAGTCATGAAGTGTAACAAACAGTATTAATATTTAATAATCATTTAGGGATTATCAATAATAATAATAACAATAATAAACAGAACAGTTCTGGTTTAAAGTGAACCTCTGAAAGTCCAACATCTTTGTTCCAAAAGTCAAACATTAAAACGAGCCTGAGCCTTTGTATCCACTGACTCTGTTTGGACTCAAAAACATGGCTCACAGGGACCGTCCCTTTGATACGTCACATGTGAAACTCAGATGAACCTGTGTTTGTGACGACGCTCAGAGTCTGTTTCCACTGAAGCTACAGAGTCTAGACCTTAGGGTCAGGGTTAGGCCTGAGTCTGAGCCTGGTCTAGACCTTAGGGTCAGGGTTAGGCCTCAGTCTGAGCCTGGTCTAGACCTTAGGGTCAGGGTTAGGCCTCAGTCTGAGCCTGGTCTAGACCTTAGGGTCAGGGTTAGGCCTCAGTCTGAGCCTGGTCTAGACCTTAGGGTCAGGGTTAGGCCTCAGTCTGAGCCTGGTCTAGACCTTAGGGTTAGGCCTGAGTCTGAGCCTGGTCTAGACCTTAGGGTTAGGCCTCAGTTTGAGCCTGGTCTAGACCTTAGGGTCAGGGTTAGGCCTGAGTCTGAGCCTGGTCTAGACCTTAGGGTTAGGCCTGAGTCTGAGCCTGGTCTAGACCTTAGGGTTAGGCCTCAGTCTGAGCCTGGTCTAGACCTTAGGGTTAGGCCTCAGTCTGAGCCTGGTCTAGACCTTAGGGTTAGGCCTCAGTCTGAGCCTGGTCTAGACCTTAGGGTTAGGCCTGAGTCTGAGCTTGGTCTAGACCTTAGGGTTAGGCCTCAGTCTGAGCCTGGTCTAGACCTTAGGGTTAGGCCTGAGTCTGAGCCTGGTCTAGACCTTAGGGTTAGGCCTCAGTCTGAGCCTGGTCTAGACCTTAGGGTTAGGCCTGAGTCTGAGCCTGGTCTAGACCTTAGGGTTAGGCCTCAGTCTGAGCCTGGTCTAGACCTTAGGGTTAGGCCTGAGTCTGAGCCTGGTCTAGACCTTAGGGTTAGGCCTGAGTCTGAGCCTGGTCTAGACCTTAGGGTTAGGCCTAAGTCTGAGCCTGGTCTAGACCTTAGGGTTTCAGTTTAGAGTCAGTGCTCCTCTGTAACTGTGAATGCAACACTGACATTTCCTCTGAGCCTCTGCGTGGGTCATATTTTCTGTTTTAGATGAAGGTTTTACAAACTGAGCCGAGGATCATGAAACAAACACAGGTCTGTAGCGGTTTCACAGCGAGTCCAGGAAGTGGACTTTGGAAAATCTCAGACATCAGCACCATCCTTTTCTCACATCGACTGTGAGGAGCTACAGCTGAGGAGCTACAGCTGAGGAGCTACAGGTGAGGAGCTACAGCTGAGGAGCTACTGCTGAGGAGCTCCTGCTGAGGAGCTACAGCTGAGGAGCTACAGCTGAGGAGCTACAGCTGAGGAGGTGGTGCTGGGGGCGACTGTGGCACTGACTCTGGTCCAAACACAATAAATAAATAACAGTAAAGGATTTCCTGGCTTCAGACTCCTGCAGACGTGTGACATCACAGACGTGTGACATCACAGACGTGTGACATCACAGACGTGTGACCTCACAGACGTGTGACCTCACAGACGTGTGACATCACAGACGTGTGACATCACAGACGTGTGACCTCACAGACGTGTGACATCACAGACGTGTGACATCACAGACGTGTGACCTCACAGACGTGTGACATCACAGACGTGTGACCTCACAGACGTGTGACCTCACAGACGTGTGACCTCACAGACGACAGTGCAGAGTTCATCAGAAAAACGTCCCATTGAAAAGTTTTTGTTTCTTTGTTTTCTCCTTTTTCACTTTTTCTTCCCGTCATTTGTCCTCTGTGTTTTTACAAGAAGCAAACTGGGCCCAGGCTGATTCCAAACTCCTGCTCCGCTCCTCCTATATCCATCGGTGCAATGTCCACGAGCGGCAGTCGAGACGTCTTCTGTGAGTGGTACTGGAACACCGTCTGCCCCCACTGCCCCGTGTGCTTCTGTGGAGACACACACTTCACCTTTAAACTGAGGATGAAACAAGTACGATATCTGTGCTGCCACCAGAGGGAGCAGCGTCTGCAGTCTGAGTCTGATCTGAGTCTGATTCTGGTTTGGGTCTGAGGTGAGCCTGAGCCTGAGCCTGAGCCTGAGTCTGAGCCTAAGCCTGAGCCTGGGTCTGAGCCTGAGCCTGAGCCTGAGCCTGGTCTGGGTCTGAGCCTGAGTCTGAGCCTGAGCCTGGTCTGAGCCTGAGCCTGAGCCTGGTCTGGGTCTGAGCCTGAGTCTGAGCCTGAGCCTGGTCTGGGTCTGAGCCTGAGCCTGAGCCTGAGCCTGAGCCTGGTCTGGGTCTGAGTCTGGTCTGAGTCTGATTCTGGTTTGGGTCTGAGGTGAGCCTGAGCCTGAGCCTGAGCCTGAGCCTGAGTCTGAGCCTGAGCCTGAGCCTGAGCCTGGTCTGGGTCTGAGTCTGAGCCTGAGCCTGAGCCTGAGTCTGAGCCTGAGCCTGGTCTGGGTCTGAGCCTGAATCTAAGTCTGATTCTGGTTTGGGTCTGAGGTGAGCCTGAGCCTGAGCCTGAGCCTGAGTCTGAGCCTGAGCCTGAGCCTGGTCTGGGTCTGAGTCTGAGCCTGAGCCTGAGCCTGGTCTGGGTCTGAGTCTGAGCCTGAGCCTGAGCCTGAGTCTGAGCCTGAGCCTGGTCTGGGTCTGAGCCTGAGTCTGAGCCTGAGCCTGAGCCTGAGTCTGAGCCTGAGCCTGGTCTGAGCCTGAGTCTGAGCCTTAGCCTGAGTCTGAGCCTGAGCCTGAGTCTGAGCCTGAGCCTGGTCTGGGTCTGAGCCTGAGCCTGAGCCTGGTCTGGGTCTGAGCCTGAGTCTGAGCCTTAGCCTGAGTCTGAGTCTGAGCCTGAGCCTGAGCCTGAGTCTGAGCCTGAGCCTGGTCTGGGTCTGAGCCTGAGTCTGAGCCTGAGCCTGAGCCTGGTCTGAGCCTGAGTCTGAGCCTTAGTCTGAGCCTGAGCCTGAGCCTGAGCCTGAGCCTGAGTCTGAGCCTTAGTCTGAGCCTGAGCCTGAGCCTGAGCCTGAGTGAGCCTGAGCCTGGTCTGGGTCTGAGTCTGAGCCTGAGCCTGAGTCTGAGCCTGAGCCTGGTCTGGGTCTGAGCCTGAGTCTGAGCCTGAGCCTGAGCCTGAGTCTGAGTCTGAGCCTGAGTCTGAGCCTTAGCCTGAGTCTGAGCCTGAGCCTGAGCCTGAGTCTGAGCCTGAGCCTGAGCCTGAGTCTGAGTCTGAGCCTGAGTCTGCCTTAGCCTGAGCCTGAGCCTGAGCCTGAGCCTGAGTCTGAGCCTGAGCCTGAGTCTGAGTCTGACTCTGAGCCTGGTCTGGGTCCGGGTCTGAGTCTGGGTCCGGGTCTGAGTCTGGGTCCGGGTCTGAGTCTGGGTCGGGGTCTGACCGTGCAGCCGTCCTCCGTGACGCTGTAGGAGAAGCGGCTGGTGCCCTCTGGCCTGATCTCCACTTGGTTGGACCCCTGCAGGACCAGGGCCTGGAGCAGGGTCCCGGCTGAGTCCCTGTAGGCCACGCTGTTCTTACAGTGGTACGTGAGGTTCTGAGAGGCCTCCGTGGACAGCAGCCGCAGGAACGTTATCTGGATGGACGCCGTGTTGGGCGCCACGCTCTCATCGCCGTAGGAGAACTGCACAGACAGACATCACGGTTAGCTTTTATATGTTTTAATATATACGGTATTTTAATGGGGCGACAGTAGCTCAGTTGGTAGAGCATTGGCCTTTAGGCCTGAAGGTCGTGGGTTCATTTCCCACCTCGACACCTTCTCCACCGACTCCCACTGATGTCTGCTGTTGATGTGTCCTTGGGCAAGACACTTAACCCCACTTTGCCCGGAGCCCCCGCTGAAAGATCTCAGCTCCTATGGACGCACCACCTGCAGGAGGATCAGTGAGGGGCTGGTGCTCTGACTGCCACCCCCAACCCAGAAATGGATTAAGGGGAAGAAGGATGGACGGTATTTTAATATGTATTTTAGTCACTTGCACTTTTAATTTGAACTGTATTCTAACATAAATGATGTGATTGTGTCGTCAGGACGACCGGTGGAAAGCGACTCAACCCGGTCCTTAATAAACTAAACTTAAACCTATGATGTCATCAAGAGGTGGCTGTGATGTCACACTAATGATGTCATCAAGAGGTGGCTGTGATGTCACACTAAGGATGTCATCAAGAGGTGGCTGTGATGTCACACTAATGATGTCATCAAGAGGTGGCTGTGATGTCACACTCACCTGGTGTCCCCCGTTCATGGTCTCTCCAAACCAGATGTGTTTCCGCTCTTTGCTCTTGCTGGTCCACCAGTTCTTCCTGGGCACAGAGCTGGGTCTGGGTCGAACACAGGACTCTCCAGTTTCCATGTTACAGAAAACTCTGATGGCATCGACTGTGCAGCCCTGGTTTGGATCGATCCAGTACTCGCCTGCAGATTACACACAGATTACACACAGATTACACATGGATAATACACACACACACACAGATTACATACAGATTACATACAGATTACACACACAGATGACACACAGATTACACACGGATTATACACACACACAGATTATACTCACACACACACACAGATTAAACAAAGATAATACACACACAGATTACACAGAGATAATACACACACACAGATTACACAAAGATAATACACACACAGATTACACACAGATTACACACATACAGATTACACACACATACAGATTACACACATGCAGATTACACACACATATAGATTACACACACATACAGATTACACACATGCAGATTACACACACATATAGATTACACACACATACAGATTACACAAATATTCAACACACAGATTACACACATACAGTAGAGATTACACACATACAGATTACACACATACAGATTACACATACAGATTATACACATACAAATTTCACAAAGATTACACACATACAGATTACACAAAGATTGCACACAGTTTACACACATACAGATTACACACACATACAGATTACACACACATACAGATTACATACACATACAGATTACACACATACAGATTACACACACATACAGATTACACACATACAGATTACACACACATACAGATTACACACATACAGATTACACACACAAAGATTACACACACAGATTACACAAAGATTACACACAGTTTACACACACAGATTATACACACACAGATTACACACAAACACACACAGATTATGTAGAAATTGCACACAAACAGATTACGCACATATTACACACACACACAGAATACACACACACACACAGATAACACATACAGATTACACACACACACATGCAGAAAACAAACAGATTACACACATATTACACACACATAATACACATACAGATTACACACACATACAGATTACACACACAGGTTACGCACAGATTACACAAAGATTACACACAGTTTACACACATGCTGATTACAGACACATACAGATTACACACACATACAGTTTACACACATACAGATTACACACACATACAGATTAGACACATACAGATTACACACATACAGATTACACACACAGATTACACACACACAGTTTACATACATAGAGATTACATACATACAGATTACACACATACAGATTACACATACAGATTACACACACATACAGTTTAGACACATACACATTACACACATACAGATTACACACACAAAGATTACACACACAGATTACACACAGATTACACACAGTTTACACACACAGATTATACACACACAGATTACACACAAACACACACAGATTATGTAGAAATTGCACACAAACAGATTACGCATATATTACACACACACACAGAATACACACACACACACACAGATAACACATACAGATTACACACATACAGATTACCTACACACACATGCAGAAAACAAACAGATTACACACATATTACACACACATAATACACATACAGATTACACACACATACAGATTACACACACAGGTTACGCACAGATTACACACATACAGATTACACAAAGATTACACACAGTTTACACACATGCTGATTACAGACACATACAGATTGCACACACATACAGTTTACACACATACAGATTACACACACAGATTACACACACACAGTTTACACACATACAGATTACACACACAGATTACACACACACAGTTTACACACATAGAGATTACATACATACAGATTACACACATACATCCCTCTCCCCGGTCCCTCTCCCCGGTCCCTCTCCCCGGTCCCTCTCCCCGGTCCCTCTCCCCGGTCCCTCTCCCCGGTCACTCACCGCTCTTCCAGTCCGGGTGGCAGAGCCTCAGGTCTCTGCAGGTCCGGGCTGGGTTCTTCCTGGACCCCTCAGGACTGCGGATGTTCTCGATCTGGTTGTTGAGAGACTTGAGGGTGGCGTCCACTTCAGCGTCGTGCTGCCGGAGGTTTCCTGAGGCTTGGTCCGCCCTCATGAACCTGAGCGGATCTGGACCTTTGTCAGTCTGACCCAAACCAGCGAAGGCAGACATGTCAATGCCAGGGCCTGGGGGCCCGGGGGGGCCGGTGGGGCCTGGGTTTCCTGGGGGTCCCTTCAAAGACACATGTTTAAAATGTTGGTCATACTGTTTTAGTCTGACATCTGGTCTTCAGTTCAATCACAGGGCTTCAGTTCAGACTCTCCTACAGCGGAACCAGACTTAAAGCTCAGCTTTGTAAATTATGGTTTAACTATATGTGTATACATCCAACCCTCCTGAACCTCAGGGGACAAAGAGGAGCAGAGGATCCAGACCGAGCTCCAGTGTAGGATCAGGAGGGCCAAGAAGGACCATGGGAAAAAGAGGAGCAGAAGCTGGCCCAGGGAAACGCCCGCGACGTGTGGAGAGGCCTAAAGAACATCTCCGGCTTTGGACAGAGTGCCAGAGGAACAGCAGATGGAGACCAGCACCGGGCGGATGAATTTCAACCGGTTTGATTCTCCCCCCTATCCATCGGCCCCCCCCTCTCCATCTGCCCCCCTCTCCATCTGCCCCCCCTCTCCATCTGCCCCCCTCTCCATCTGCCCCCCTCTCCATCTGCCCCCCCCTCTCCATCTGCCCCCCTCTCCATCTGCCCCCCCTCTCCATCTGCCCCCCTCTCCATCTGCCCCCCCTCTCCATCTGCCCCCCTCTCCATCTGCCCCCCCTCTCCATCTGCCCCCCTCTCCATCTGCCCCCTCTCCATCTGCCCCCCTCTCCATCTGCCCCCCTCTCCATCTGCCCCCCCTCTCCATCTGCCCCCCTCTCCATCTACCCCCCTCTCCATCTGCCCCCCTCTCCATCTGCCCCCCTCTCCATCTGCCCCCCTCTCCATCTACCCCCCCCCTCCCACCCCCACCTCTTCACACGTCCCCAGCCCAGTGGACACCGCCCAGTAGACACTGCCTTCGGCTGCCCCGGGCCCCCCTACCCCCACCTCTGACAGTAAACCGCCCCCCCCCCTTCTCCATCACACCGGACCAGGTGAGGACCAGGTGAGGACCAGGTGAGGACCAGGTGAGGACCAGGTGAGGACCAGGTGAGGAGTCAGCTCCAGCGACTGAAGCCGAGGAAATCCGCTCCTCTCCTACGTGCGGCTGCAGCTGTGAGTCTGAGGTGGCCGTCTGCAGCACTGGGGCCCCAACAGGGGCCCCTCAGGGCACTGTCCTCTCATCGTTTCTCTTCACCATCTACACTTCAGACTTCACACACGACACACACAGCTGCACCAGTAAGACTAAGGAGATGGTACCTGTGCTAACACCAGTAAGACCAAGGAGATGGTACCTGTGCTAACACCAGTAAGACTAAGGAGATGGTACCTGTGCTAACACCAGTAAGACCAAGGAGATGGTACCTGTGCTAACACCAGTAAGACCAAGGAGATGGTACCTGTGCTAACACCAGTAAGACCAAGGAGATGGTACCTGTGCTGCACCAGTAAGACCAAGGAGATGGTACCTGTGCTAACACCAGTAAGACCAAGGAGATGGTACCTGTGCTAACACCAGTAAGACCAAGGAGATGGTACCTGTGCTAACACCAGTAAGACCAAGGAGATGGTACCTGTGCTGCACCAGTAAGACCAAGGAGATGGTACCTGTGCTAACACCAGTAAGACCAAGGAGATGGTACCTGTGCTAACACCAGTAAGACCAAGGAGATGGTACCTGTGCTAACACCAGTAAGACCAAGGAGATGGTACCTGTGCTAACACCAGTAAGACCAAGGAGATGGTACCTGTGCTAACACCAGTAAGACCAAGGAGATGGTACCTGTGCTGCACCAGTAAGACCAAGGAGATGGTACCTGTGCTAACACCAGTAAGACCAAGGAGATGGTACCTGTGCTAACACCAGTAAGACCAAGGAGATGGTACCTGTGCTAACACCAGTAAGACCAAGGAGATGGTACCTGTGCTAACACCAGTAAGACCAAGGAGATGGTACCTGTGCTAACACCAGTAAGACCAAGGAGATGGTACCTGTGCTAACACCAGTAAGACCAAGGAGATGGTACCTGTGCTAACACCAGTAAGACCAAGGAGACGGTCATCGACTTCAGGAGAAAACCACTTTCCCACACGCTGCTGAACATCCAGGGGGAGGACATTGAGCTGGTGGACAGCTTCAAGTACCTGGGTGTTCACATTAACAATAAACTGGACTGGTCCCATAATACAAACGCCCTGCACAAGAAGGGCCAAAGTCGCCTCTTCCTTCTGAGGAGGCTGAGGTCCTTCTGAGGAGGCTGAGGTCCTTCTGAGGAGACTGAGGTCCTTCTGAGGAGGCTGAGGTCCTTCTGAGGAGGCTGAGGTCCTTCTGAGGAGGCTGAGGTCCTTCTGAGGAGGCTGAGGTCCTTCTGAGGAGGCTGAGGTCCTTCTGAGGAGGCTGAGGTCCTTCTGAGGAGGCTGAGGTCCTTCTGAGGAGGCTGAGGTCCTTCTGAGGAGGCTGAGGTCCTTCGGAGTGAGCAGGCCTCTGCCATATACTACGCTGCCATGTGCTGGGCCCCGGGCAGCACAGAGCGGGACAGGAGTAGACTGAACAAGCTGGTCAGGAGGAGGTGAGGGACAAGAGGCCCCTGGACTCTGTGGAGGAGGTGAGGGACAAGAGGCCCCTGGACTCTGTGGAGGAGGTGAGGGACAAGAGGCCCCTGGACTCTGTGGAGGAGGTGAGGGACAAGAGGCCCCTGGACTCTGTGGAGGAGGTGAGGGACAAGAGGCCCCTGGACTCTGTGGAGGAGGTGAGGGACAAGAGGCCCCTGGACTCTGTGGAGGAGGTGGGAGGTGAGGGACAGGAGGCCCCTGGACTCTGTGGAGGAGGTGAGGGACAAGAGGCCCCTGGACTCTGTGGAGGAGGTGAGGGACAGGAGGCCCCTGGACTCTGTGGAGGAGGTGAGGGACAAGAGGCCCCTGGACTCTGTGGAGGAGGTGAGGGACAGGAGGTGCTAGTCAAAGTCACCTCCATCATGAACAACACCTCCTGCCCAGGACTGAGGAGGAGCTGAGGAGCTCCTCTCAGAGCAATCCCCACCACTGTCAGACTGTTCAACAAGTCTCTTTAAGTCACTGCATTAGGACTAAAAACCTGCACTACTATTGTCACTGTTTATTGTACATAATTTATCCTGCATTTAACATGTTGCACATTTCTGTCTTTTGCCCAATCTGGTGTTTCTATCCGTGATGTGACATCACAGATCAATAACTGATGTGACATCACAGATCAATAACTGATGTGACATCACAGATCAATAACTGATCTTATCTTGTTCTCCTCTGATGATATAAAATAATAAAATATAATGTTTTTCAGTTAAAGTCTGTGTTTGTTCCGGTGCAGTTCCTGATGACGAGTGAGAGGATTATTTACACTGGGACCGGTGTCTCCGCTGCGTCCTCGTGGTCCGGGGGGTCCGATGGGTCCTGGGAGTCCGTTCGCCCCGTCCTTTCCTGCGGGGCCCACAGGCCCGGGGGGTCCCTAAACAACACACTGGAATTAATATGTGATGCTCCACATAATCTGAGCTAATCTGAGCTAATCTGAGTTTATCTGAACCTACTCTCTGTCCAGAAGGTCCTGAAGGTCCAGTTGCGCCCTGGTCTCCAGCTTGACCCTACGAGACACACAATACACTGATACACAGGTGCAAACACAGGTGCAAACACAGGTGCAAAAACACAGGTGTATACACAGGTGCAGACACAGGTGCAAACACAGGTGTATACACAGGTGTATACACAGGGGCTGACACAGGTGCAGACACAGGTGCATACACAGGTGCTGACACAGGTGTATACACAGGTGCATACACAGGTGCAGACACAGGTACAGACACAAGTGTATACACAGGTGCAGACACAGGTGTATACACAGGTGCACACACAAGTGCACACACAAGTGCAGACATAGGTGAATACACAGGTGCATACACAGGTACAGACACAGGTGCATACACAGGTGCATACACAGGGGCTGAGCCTATATCTCAGGACAGAGCTGCACAGAAACACAGTAGCATAGGTACCGGAGGCCCGGGCAGGCCCTGCAGCCCCGTGAAGCCTCTGTGTCCCTTCTGTCCTCTCTCTCCTCCGTCTCCACCTTCTCCTTTGTCCCCACGAGGTCCTTGTGGTCCCTGCACACACACACACAGACACACACACACAGACACACACACACAGACACACACACACACACAGACACACACACACACACACACAGACACACACACAGACACACACAGACACACACAGACACACGCACACACACACACACACACACACACACACACACACACACACACACACACACACACAGACACACACACACACACAGACACACACACACACACACACACACACACACACACAGACCCACACACACAGACACACACACACACACACACACACACACACACACACACACAGACACACACACAGACACACAGACACACACACACACACAGACACACACACACAGACACAGACACACACACACACACAGACACACACACACACAGACACACACACACACACTCACAGACACACACACACACAGACACACACACACACACAGACACAGACACACACACACACACACACACAGACACAGACACACACACACACACACACACACACACACACACACACACACACACACACACACACACACACACACACACACACACACAACACACACACACACACAGACACACAGACACACAGACACACACACACACAGACACACACACAGACCCACACACACACACAGACACACACACACACACAGACACACACACACACACACACAGACACACACACACACAGACACACACACACACACACACACACACACACAGACACACACACACACACACACACACACACACACACACAGACACACACACACACAGACACACACACAGACACACACACACAGACACACACACACACACACACACACACACACACACACACACACACACAGACACACACACACAGACACACACACACACACAGACACACACACACACACACACACACACACACACACACACACACACACACACACACACACACACACACACACAGACACACACACACACAGACACACACACACAGACACACACACACACAGACACACACACACAGAGTTTCGGAGTCACATAACAAAAACAAAACAACAGAATCAGGAGTCACTTTTCTTCAAAGATGTTTTTCACTGAATCTGTTTTTGAGAAACTCCTGAATATTTGATGCTGCTTTGAGTGTTTCAGAGATACTCACAGGCATTCCTCTGGCCCCAGCCGGCCCCGCGGGTCCTGCAGGTCCCTGTGCTCCCTGAACACACACACACACACACACACACGTTCAGGACCGAGGCACGAGGAATATCACCGTTCACTTCATCAGTAACATAAGAAACAGAAACATGTAGAAACGGCTCCATTTCCTCGATAAGAACCCTGTGTTTGGGCTCACAGGTGATATTACAAATGGCCTCTCTTTGTATCCTCCCTCCTCCTCCCTCCTCCTCCCCCCTACTCCCCCCTACTCCCTCCTCCTCCCTCCTCCTCCCCCCTACTCCCCCCTACTCCCTTTCCCTTCCTTACTTCCTCCCTCCCCCCCCCCCCCCCCCCCCCCCCCTGTAAAAACTGCAGACTGTCTTGGTTCAGAAGCCTCTTTAGATTGGTTCATGCCTGTCCCTGTGCTGCACACTGGGCACTCTCGCACATGTATTCCAATGGGGTTTTACTGCAGATGGCAAATGAACTGAGACTGAACTCTCATGTATGACTTTCATAACTTTAATAAATCACTGTCCACATGAAAGAACTTGTACCTGTGATACACAGTACACATGGTACTCAGATACACATGGTACTCAGATACACATGGTACTCAGATACACATGGTACTCAGATACACATGGTACTCAAATACACATGGTACTCAGATACACATGGTACTCAGATACACATGATACTCAGATACACATGGTACTCAGATACACATGGTACTCAGATACACATGGTACTCAAATACACATGGTACTCAGATACACATGGTACTCAGATACACATGGTACTCAGATACACATGGTACTCAGATACACATGGTACTCAGATACACATGATACTCAGATACACATGGTACTCAGATACACATGATACTCAGATACACATGGTACTCAAATACACATGGTACTCAGATACACATGGTACTCAGATACACATGATACTCACAGCCTCGCCTCGGTCTCCTTGTTTTCCAGTGGGACCCACAGGACCAGAAGCCCCAGGGGCCCCCGGAGCACCAGGAGCCCCCGCAGGTCCAGTGTTGCCACGGTCGCCCTACAATAAAAACAGATTATTCTGAGCTCACGGTTCACACAGACTCATGTTGGATTCTTACTTTGACTCCGGCAGAACCGTCTCTTCCTGGAGGACCATCAGACCCCGGGTTACCCTGACACACAACCATCAGGATTAGAGCAACACACTGACTCTTACAGCAACACACTGACTCTTACAGCAACACACTGACTCTTACAGCAACACACTGACTCTTACAGCAACACACTGACTCTTACAGCAACACACCTGACTCTTACAGCAACACACACTGACTCTTACAGCAACACACTGACTCTTACAGCAACACACTGACTCTTACAGCAACACACACTGACTCTTACAGCAAGACACTGACTCTTACAGCAACACACCTGACTTACAGCAACACACACTGACTCTTACAGCAACACACTGACTCTTACAGCAACACACACTGACTCTTGCAGCAACACACACTGACTCTTACAGCAACACACTGACTCTTACAGCAACACACACTGACTCTTACAGCAACACACTGACTCTTACAGCAACACACACTGACTCTTACAGCAACACACCTGACTCTTACAGCAACACACTGACTCTTACAGCAACACACCTGACTCTTACAGCAACACACCTGACTCTTACAGCAACACACCTGACTCTTACAGCAACACACTGACTCTTACAGCAACACACTGACTCTTACAGCAACACACTGACTCTTACAGCAAACACACTGACTCTTACAGCAACACACACTGACTCTTACAACAACACACACTGATTCTTACAGCAACACACCTGACTCTTACAGCAACACACCTGACTCTTACAGCAACACACACTGACTCTTACAGCAACACACCTGACTCTTACAGCAACACACTGACTCTTACAGCAACACACGACTCTTACAGCAACACACCTGACTCTTACAGCAACACACACTGACTCTTACAGCAACACACACTGACTCTTACAGCAACACACTGACTCTTACAGCAACACACACTGACTCTTACAGCAACACACCTGACTCTTACAGCAACACACCTGACTCTTACAGCAACACACCTGACTCTACAGCAACACACTGACTCTTACAGCACACACACTGACTCTTACAGCAACACACACTGACTCTTACAGCAACACACACTGACTCTTACAGCAACACACACTGACTCTTACAGCAACACACACTGACTCTTACAGCAACACCCTGACTCTTATAGCAACACACACTGACTCTTACAGCAACACACCTGACTCTTACAGCAACACACACTGACTCTTACAGCCACACACACTGACTCTTACAGCAACACACACTGACTCTTACAGCAACACACTGACTCTTACAGCAACACACACTGACTCTTACAGCAACACACCTGACTCTTACAGCAACACACACTGACTCTTACAGCAACACACTGACTCTTACAGCAACACACACTGACTCTTACAGCAACACACTGACTCTTACAGCAACACACTGACTCTTACAGCAACACACACTGACTCTTACAGCAACACACTGACTCTTACAGCAACACACCTGACTTACAGCAACACACACTGACTCTTACAGCAACACACCTGACTTACAGCAACACACACTGACTCTTACAGCACACACACTGACTCTTACAGCACACACACACTGACTCTTACACAACACACACTGACTCTTACAGCAACACACTGACTCTTACAGCAACACACACTGACTCTTACAGCAACACACACTGACTCTTACAGCAACACACTGACTCTTACAGCAACACACACTGACTCTTACAGCAACACACACTGACTCTTACACTGCACAGCAACACACTGACTCTTACAGCAACACACACTGACTCTTACAGCAACACACACTGACTCTTACAGCAACACACTGACTCTTACAGCAACACACACTGACTCTTACAGCAACACACACTGACTCTTACAGCAACACACACTGACTCTTACACTGACTCTTACACACACACTGACTCTTACAGCAACACACACTGACTCTTACAGCAACACACACTGACTCTTACAGCAACACACACTGACTCTTACAGCAACACACTGACTCTTACAGCAACACACACTGACTCTTACAGCAACACACACTGACTCTTACAGCAACACACACTGACTCTTACAGCAACACACTGACTCTTACAGCACACACACTGACTCTTACAGCAACACACTGACTCTTACAGCAACACACACACTCTAGACACTGACTCTTACAGCAACACACTGACTCTTACAGACACACTGACTCTTACAGCAACACACACTGACTCTTACAGCAACACACACTGACTCTTACAGCAACACACACTGACTCTTACAGCACACACACACTGACTCTTAGAAGCTTACAGCAACACACCTGACTCTTACAGCAACACACTGACTCTTACAGCAACACACTGACTCTTACAGCAACACACACTGACTCTTACAGCAACACACACTGACTCTTACAGCAACACACACTGACTCTTACAGCAACACACTGACTCTTACAGCAACACACACTGACTCTTACAGCAACACACACTGACTCTTACAGCAACACACACTGACTCTTACAGCAACACACCTGACTCTTACAGCAACACACTGACTCTTACAGCAACACACCTGACTCTTACAGCAACACACACTGACTCTTACAGCAACACACCTGACTCTTACAGCACACACACTGACTCTTACAGCAACACACTGACTCTTACAGCAACACACTGACTTACAGCAACACACACTGACTCTTACAGCACACACTGACTCTTACGCTGACTGACTCTTACAGCAACACACCTGACTCTTACAGCAACACACTGACTCTTACAGCAACACACCTGACTCTTACAGCAACACACCTGACTCTTACAGCAACACACTGACTCTTACAGCAACACACCTGACTCTTACAGCAACACACCTGACTCTTACAGCAACACACTGACTCTTACAGCAACACACACTGACTCTTACAGCAACACACCTGACTCTTACAGCAACACACACTGACTCTTACAGCAACACACCTGACTCTTACAGCAACACACCTGACTCTTACAGCAAACACACTGACTCTTACAGCAAACACACCTGACTCTTACAGCAACACACACTGACTCTTACAGCAACACACCTGACTCTTACAGCAACACACCTGACTCTTACAGCAACACCTGACTCTTACAGCAACACACTGACTCTTACAGCAACACACCTGACTCTTACAGCAACACACACTGACTCTTACAGCAACACACACTGACTCTTACAGCAACACACCTGACTCTTACAGCAACACACCTGACTCTTACAGCAACACACTGACTCTTACAGCAACACACCTGACTCTTACAGCAACACACCTGCTCTTACAGCAACACACACTGACTCTTACAGCAACACACCTGACTCTTACAGCAACACACACTGACTCTTACAGCAACACACCTGACTCTTACAGCAACACACCTGACTCTTACAGCAACACACTGACTCTTACAGCAACACACTGACTCTTACAGCAACACACCTGACTCTTACAGCAACACACACTGACTCTTACAGCAACACACTGACTCTTACAGCAACACACTGACTCTTACAGCAACACACACTGACTCTTACAGCAACACACTGACTCTTACAGCAAACACACCTGACTTACAGCAACACACACTGACTCTTACAGCAACACACTGACTCTTACAGCAACACACACTGACTCTTGCAGCAACACACACTGACTCTTACAGCAACACACTGACTCTTACAGCAACACACACTGACTCTTACAGCAACACACACTGACTCTTACAGCAACACACTGACTCTTACAGCAACACACACTGACTCTTACAGCAACACACCTGACTCTTACAGCAACACACCTGACTCTTACAGCAACACACCTGACTCTTACAGCAACACACCTGACTCTTACAGCAACACACTGACTCTTACAGCAACACACTGACTCTTACAGCAACACACTGACTCTTACAGCAACACACTGACTCTTACAGCAACACACACTGACTCTTACAACAACACACACTGATTCTTACAGCAACACACCTGACTCTTACAGCAACACACCTGACTCTTACAGCAACACACACTGACTCTTACAGCAACACACCTGACTCTTACAGCAACACACTGACTCTTACAGCAACACACCTGACTCTTACAGCAACACACCTGACTCTTACAGCAACACACACTGACTCTTACAGCAACACACACTGACTCTTACAGCAACACACTGACTCTTACAGCAACACACACTGATTCTTACAGCAACACACCTGACTCTTACAGCAACACACCTGACTCCTAGAGCAACACACCTGACTCTTACAGCAACACACTGACTCTTACAGCAACACACACTGACTCTTACAGCAACACACTGACTCTTACAGCAACACACACTGACTCTTACAGCAACACACACTGACTTTTACAGCAACACACACTGACTCTTACAGCAACACACACTGACTCTTACAGCAACACGCCTGACTCTTATAGCAACACACACTGACTCTTACAGCAACACACCTGACTCTTACAGCAACACACACTGACTCTTACAGCCACACACACTGACTCTTACAGCAACACACACTGACTCTTACAGCAACACACTGACTCTTACAGCAACACACACTGACTCTTACAGCAACACACCTGACTCTTACAGCAACACACACTGACTCTTACAGCAACACACTGACTCTTACAGCAACACACACTGACTCTTACAGCAACACACTGACTCTTACAGCAACACACTGACTCTTACAGCAACACACACTGACTCTTACAGCAACACACTGACTCTTACAGCAACACACCTGACTTACAGCAACACACACTGACTCTTACAGCAACACACCTGACTTACAGCAACACACACTGACTCTTACAGCAACACACTGACTCTTACAGCCACACACTGACTCTTACAGCAACACACTGACTCTTACAGCAACACACTGACTCTTACAGCAACACACTGACTCTTACAGCAACACACTGACTCTTACAGCAACACACTGACTCTTACAGCAACACACACTGACTCTTACAGCAACACACACTGACTCTTACAGCAACACACTGACTCTTACAGCAACACACTGACTCTTACAGCAACACACTGACTCTTACAGCAACACACTGACTCTTATAGCAACACACTGACTCTTACAGCAACACACCTGACTCTTACAGCAACACACCTGACTCTCACAGCAACACACACTGACTCTTACAGCAACACACACTGACTCTTACAGCAACACACACTGACTCTTACAGCAACACACACTGACTCTTACAGCAACACACTGACTCTTACAGCAACACACTGACTCTTACAGCAACACACACTGACTCTTACAGCAACACACCTGACTCTTACAGCAACACACACTGACTCTTACAGCAACACACACTGACTCTTACAGCAACACACACTGACTCTTACAGCAACACACACTGACTCTTACAGCAACACACACTGACTCTTACAGCAACACACACTGACTCTTACAGCAACACACCTGACTCTTACAGCAACACACCTGACTCTTACAGCAACACACACTGACTCTTACAGCACACACACTGACTCTTACAGCAACACACACTGACTCTTACAGCAACACACACTGACTCTTACAGCAACACACACTGACTCTTACAGCAACACACACTGACTCTTACAGCAACACACACACACACTGACTCTTACAGCAACACACCTGACTCTTACAGCAACACACTGACTCTTACACAGCAACACACACTGACTCTTACAGCAACACACACTGACTCTTACAGCAACACACCTGACTCTTACAGCAACACACACTGACTCTTACAGCAACACACACTGACTCTTACAGCAACACACACTGACTCTTACAGCAACACACTGACTCTTACAGCAACACACACTGACTCTTACAGCAACACACACTGACTCTTACAGCAACACACCTGACTCTTACAGCAACACACTGACTCTTACAGCAACACACCTGACTCTTACAGCAACACACACTGACTCTTACAGCAACACACCTGACTCTTACAGCAACACACTGACTCTTACAGCAACACACACTGACTCTTACAGCAACACACCTGACTCTTACAGCAACACACACTGACTCTTACAGTAACACACTGACTCTTACAGCAACACACCTGACTCTTACAGCAACACACACTGACTCTTACAGCAACACACCTGACTCTTATAGCAACACACCTGACTCTTACAGCAACACACTGACTCTTACAGCAACACACCTGACTCTTACAGCAACACACCTGATTCTTACAGCAACACACCTGACTCTTACAGCAACACACACTGACTCTTACAGCAACACACCTGACTCTTATAGCAACACACCTGACTCTTACAGCAACACACTGACTCTTACAGCAACACACCTGACTCTTACAGCAACACACCTGATTCTTACAGCAACACACACTGACTCTTACAGCAACACACCTGACTCTTACAGCAACACACACTGACTCTTACAGCAACACACCTGACTCTTACAGCAACACACCTGACTCTTATAGCAACACACCTGACTCTTATAGCAACACACCTGACTCTTACAGCAACACACACTGACTCTTACAGCAACACACCTGACTCTTACAGCAACACACACTGACTCTTACATAGCTGCATAATGAAAGATAACGGGGTGTGTGTCTTAGGTGTGTGTCTTACCTCTCTCCCCGGCTCTCCAGCGGGTCCTGTGAGTCCAGGAGACCCAACAGGTCCAGGAGGCCCTCGGTCCCCGGCTCCTCCGGCCGCTCCCTGTTTTCCTGGTTCTCCCTGAAAACCACAAAGAGCCAAACCTTAAACTCTCAGATGTGTTTCTGTTAAAACCTTCATTAACAGTTGGTGCAGGTCATTAACAGTTGGTGCAGGTCATTAACAGTTGGTGCAGGTCATTAACAGTTGGTGCAGGTCATTAACAGTTGGTGCAGGTCATTAACAGTTGGTGCAGGTCATTAAAGGTCATAGTTTCAAAATCAAACTGACTCAGGAAGAAAAACATGTTTGAGGCAGTTTTGGATCTGAAAGGTCTCCGTCTTAGGCCTGATAAATAATGTAGAGACTGAGAAAACTCTGAGTCAGTCGCACTGATACTCAGCAGCACTTCTGCTTCTCCCGAAGGGGAATTATATAAATACTGTATATTTAAAATTAAAATAAAATAAAAAATCTCACCTTTGGCCCTCCGTGGGCGGTTATCCCTCTCTATCCGTGGGCGGTTATCCCTCTCTATCCGTGGGCGGTTATCCCTCTCTATCTGTGGGCGGTTATCCCTCTCTATCCGTGGGCGGTTATCCCTCTCTATCTGTGGGCAGTTATCCCTCTCTATCCGTGGGCGGTTATCCCTCTCTATCTGTGGGCGGTTATCCCTCTCTATCCGTGGGCGGTTATCCCTCTCTATCCGTGGGCGGTTATCCCTCTCTATCTGTGGGCAGTTATCCCTCTCTATCCGTGGGCGGTTATCCCTCTCTATCCGTGGGCGGTTATCCCTCTCTATCCGTGGGCGGTTATCCCTCTCTATCCGTGGGCGGTTATCCCTCTCTATCTGTGGGCAGTTATCCCTCTCTATCTGTGGGCAGTTATCCCTCTCTATCCGTGGGCGGTTATCCCTCTCTATCTGTGGGCAGTTATCCCTCTCTATCTGTGGGCGGTTATCCCTCTCTATCCGTGGGCGGTTATCCCTCTCTATCTGTGGGCAGTTATCCCTCTCTATCTGTGGGCGGTTATCCCTCTCTATCCGTGGGCGGTTATCCCTCTCTATCCGTGGGCGGTTATCCCTCTCTATCCGTGGGCAGTTATCCCTCTCTAAGCTCGGGTCCTCTACCAGAGGCCTGGGAGCCTGAGGGTTCAGTATCTTTGCTGTTCCTAGCACTGCACATTTCTGGACCCAGATGTCCGAGGTTGTTCCAGGGATCCGCTGTAACCTCTTCTAGCTTCAGGGTCACTGCCCCGAGTGCACCGATCACCACGGGCACTACTGTACTATATATATATATATATATATATATATATATATATATATATATATATATATATATATATGATATACCCTACTGCTACAACCCTGCATTTTACATTAAATCCAGTTTACAGTTGATCCAGTTTACAGTAGATCCAGTTTACAGTTGATCCAGTTTACAGTTGATCCAGTTTACAGTTGATCTAGTTTACAGTAGATTCTGTTTACAGTAGATTCTGTTTACAGTAGATCCAGTTTACAGTAGAAACATTAGAATAACGACACTCACAGAAGGACCAGGCAGACCAGGAAACCCTCTCTCTCCTCGCTGTCCTGGTAGACCCACAATGCCACGCTGTCCCGCGAGTCCAGCAGGACCAGAGGGACCAGAAGGACCCTACAGAAGACATACCATCAACATCTGAACATACATGAGACCAGAGGGACCAGAGGGACCAGTGTCAGAGTCAGTGTCAGTGTCAGAGTCAGAGTCAGAGTCAGAGTCAGTGTCAGTGTCAGAGTCAGAGTCAGTGTCAGAGTCAGTGTCAGTGTCAGTGTCAGAGTCAGAGTCAGAGTCAGAGTCAGTGTCAGTGTCAGTGTCAGAGTCAGAGTCAGAGTCAGTGTCAGTGTCAGTGTCAGTGTCAGTGTCAGTGTCAGAGTCAGAGTCAGAGTCAGTGTCAGTGTCAGAGTCAGAGTCAGAGTCAGTCAGAGTCAGAGTCAGAGTCAGTGTCAGTGTCAGAGTCAGAGTCAGTGTCAGTGTCAGAGTCAGAGTCAGTGTCAGTGTCAGTGTCAGTGTCAGTGTCAGTGTCAGAGTCAGTGTCAGTGTCAGTGTCAGTGTCAGTGTCAGTGTCAGAGTCAGAGTCAGAGTCAGAGTCAGAGTCAGTGTCAGTGTCAGTGTCAGTGTCAGTGTCAGTGTCAGAGTCAGAGTCAGAGTCAGAGTCAGTGTCAGAGTCAGAGTCAGAGCCAGTGTCAGTGTCAGAGTCAGAGTCAGAGTCAGAGTCAGAGTCAGTGTCAGTGTCAGAGTCAGAGTCAGTGTCAGTGTCAGAGTCAGAGTCAGTGTCAGAGTCAGTGTCAGTGTCAGTGTCAGTGTCAGAGTAAGAGTCAGAGTCAGAGTCAGTGTCAGTGTCAGTGTCAGAGTCAGTGTCAGTGTCAGTGTCAGAGTCAGTGTCAGTGTCAGGGTCAGGGTCAGAGTCAGAGTCAGAGTCAGTGTCAGAGTCAGAGTCAGAGTCAGTGTCAGTGTCAGAGTCAGTGTCAGTGTCAGAGTCAGAGTCAGAGTCAGAGTCAGAGTCAGTCAGAGTCAGAGTCAGAGTCAGAGTCAGTGTCAGTGTCAGAGTCAGAGTCAGAGTCAGAGTCAGTGTCAGTGTCAGTGTCAGTGTCAGAGTCAGAGTCAGAGTCAGAGTCAGAGTCAGAGTCAGTGTCAGAGTCAGAGTCAGTGTCAGTGTCAGAGTCAGAGTCAGTGTCAGAGTCAGTGTCAGTGTCAGTGTCAGTGTCAGAGTAAGAGTCAGAGTCAGAGTCAGTGTCAGTGTCAGAGTCAGTGTCAGTGTCAGTGTCAGAGTCAGTGTCAGTGTCAGGGTCAGGGTCAGAGTCAGAGTCAGAGTCAGTGTCAGAGTCAGAGTCAGAGTCAGTGTCAGTGTCAGTGTCAGAGTCAGTGTCAGTGTCAGAGTCCGAGTCCGAGTCCGAGTCCGAGTCAGAGTCAGAGTCAGAGTCAGAGTCAGTGTCAGTGTCAGTGTCAGAGTCAGAGTCAGAGTCAGAGTCAGAGTCAGAGTCAGTGTCAGAGTCAGTGTCAGTGTCAGTGTCAGTCAGAGTCAGAGTCAGAGTCAGAGTCAGAGTCAGAGTCAGTGTCAGAGTCAGTGTCAGTGTCAGAGTCAGAGTCAGAGTCAGAGTCAGTGTCAGTGTCAGAGTCAGAGTCAGAGTCAGTGTCAGTGTCAGTGTCAGTGTCAGTGTCAGAGTCAGAGTCAGAGTCAGTGTCAGAGTCAGAGTCAGAGTCAGTGTCAGAGTCAGAGTCAGTGTCAGTGTCAGTGTCAGTGTCAGAGTCAGAGTCAGAGTCAGAGTCAGAGTCAGAGTCAGAGTCAGAGTCAGTGTCAGTGTCAGTGTCAGTGTCAGTGTCAGTGTCAGTGTCAGTGTCAGAGTCATATTGGAGTACTCACAGGAGGCCCGTCTTCTCCTGCGTCTCCTTTCTCTCCTGCAGGACCAGCAGCTCCTCGCAGACCAGCGTCTCCCTGACGACCAGGAGGACCCCCATCTCCTCTCACTCCCTTTGGGCCGTCTTTACCAGAGGGACCAGCAGGACCAGCAGGACCAGGGTTACCCTGATGGATCAAAAGTCATGCTCATTCTTTACTAGAGAGACCAGCAGGACCAGCAGGACCAGCAGGACCAGCAGGACCAGCAGGACCAGCAGGACCAGCTGGACCAGCAGGACCAGCTGGACCAGCAGGACCAGCAGGACCTGCAGGACCAGGGTTTCCCTGAGGGAAGGAGAGTCCTTCACAGAGACAGTTTAAATGAAGGATCCCGTCTTTTTGATTGTAACATTTGTGAGTAAAGATAGTAGTGTTTGTGTGGTTGTTGTGTGGTTATTGTTTG
>OZ035828.1:2460087-2485087 GCA_964034765.1 Knipowitschia caucasica
TTTGTTTGTTTTTGTTGTGTTTTTTGTTGTTTTTTTGTGTTGTTTGTTGTGTGTTTTGTTTGTTGTTTTGTTGTTGTTGTTTTTGTGTGTTTTTTGTGTTTTGTTTTTTGTTGTTTGTGTTGTTTTTGTTGGTGTTTGGTTTGTTGTTTTTGTTTTGTTGTTTTTGTGTTGTTTGGTTTGTGTTTTTTGTTGTTTGTTGTTGTGGTTTTGTGTTTTTGGTGTTGTGTTTTTGTTGTTGTGTTTTTGTTTGTTTTTTGTGTTTTGTGTTTGTGTTTGTTGTTTTTGTGTTGTTTGGTGTTTTTGGTTTTGTTTGTGTGTTTTTTGTTTGTGGTTGTTTTGTTGTGTTTTTTGTGGTTGTTGTGTGGTTTTTGTTTTTTGTGTTTGTGTGTGTTTTTTTGTTGTTTATTGTTTGTGTTGTGTGTTGTGGTGTTGGTGTGTGTTGTGGTTGTGGTTGTGTGTTGGTGTTGTTGTTGTTTGTTGTGTTGTGTGTGTGTGTTGTGTGTGTGGTGAGAGATTGAGAGAGAGAGGAGAGGAGGAGAGAGAGAGAGAGGAGAGTGGTGTGTGTGGTTTGGTTGAGGAGAGAGGAGAGAGGGAGGTGTAGAGAGGAG
The DNA here is from genome assembly GCA_964034765.1 of Knipowitschia caucasica. Lineage (NCBI taxonomy): Eukaryota > Metazoa > Chordata > Actinopteri > Gobiiformes > Gobiidae > Knipowitschia > Knipowitschia caucasica. The sequence continues at coordinate 2,460,696 of OZ035828.1, forward strand.
TGAGAGAGGGAGAGAGAGAGAGGAGGAGAGAGGAGAGAGAGGAGAGAGAGGAGAGAGGAGAGAGGAGTGCCGCTCTGTGCAAGTCCGCTGCGCTGTCGGTACTTATTTACCGACGGCACGGTGGCTGAGTGGATAGCACTCTCGCCTCTCAGCAAGAAGGTCCTGGGTTCGAATCCCGGCCGGACCCGGGCCTTTCTGAGTGGAGTTTGCATGTTCTCCCCGTGTCTGCGTAGGTTTCCTCCGGGTACTCCGGTTTCCCCTACCACTAAAAATATGTACAATAGTTCTGGCATGCGCCTCCTGTACTGGCCCCGCTCCCATCTCTGTGTGGAGTGAGAGACTAATGCCCAAAAAATAACAATTGTAAACCGCTTTGAGACTCAGATCTGCAGTGAAAAGGCGGTATATAAATAAAGCTTACTTACTTACTTACTTACTTATTTACCGGTACAGTTATACTTTAGTGTGACATCACTGCTCTCTCTGTGATGTCACAGCCAAAGGACTGAGTTTGATAATTGGACTGAGACAGAAGGGTTGGTCTGCAGACATTAGCATAGATGGAGCTAAGAACAAGTCCAGTTTGGGTCCTACCTTTGGGCCGTCAATCCCAGGGGTCCCAGGCAGACCTCGGGGCCCCTGCAGACCCTGTGGTCCAGCTGCACCTCTCTCTCCAGGAAAGCCTCGCTCTCCCTGCACAGCATCAGAAATTACAGATTACACAGATTATCACAGATTATCACAGATTATCACACGCTCCTCACAGCAGCAGGAGAACGCTCCATTTATTTGAATGTAATTTCAAAACGTTCTACCGGTCATTATTTTCTATAACGGACCTCTCAAAACAATAATGACCGCTGCCCTTTGGCAACGCACTCTCTCCTTGTCTTTCAGATGCGCGGATAACTCCGCAAGTAGTTCCGGTCTCTCCGGAGCTAGCCACGCTCAATAAACGCAAATGCCAATCAATCAACGCCATTAAATGTTAATTGGAGAATACATTAAACATATACATTCTTAATACAAGTGCACAGAAGTTTTCAGAATTTTCTGTTTACGTTTTTATGACAAAAACACTGAAGTAATGCGAGAAAAGGCGATCCCGAAAAACCCCAAAAGTAGATACCGGCACATTTTAAGATACCGGCACATTTTAAGATACCGGCACATTTTGGGAACATTTGCAGAGGATGGAATTATGGATTTAGGTTAAGTTTATGTTTGGGTCACTCACCGCTGATGTTCAGGATTCTGTGTTCAGTTTTCATGCAGTTCCAGAGAGTTCTAGTTTGGAAGTTGCTAGCCTAAGTGCTGCTAGCATAGCCACGGGAAAGCCTTTGGGAACTATTTTATTTTCTGTCATTAAATAAACCTTTGGGCATTCCTAAAAGTGGACTGAAGTTTATGTTGTGTGTTCTGTTGGTATAAAGCCGTATAATAAGCGGGATAACGTATATTACGCAGGTCATTATCGGAAAATAAGTACCCTGAAGGTACTTATTCTCTGATAATGACCTGCGTAATATACGTTATCCCTTACCTATTAATGATGATTACTGATTATTAAAGATGATTATTGATGATTACTGATGATTACTAATTATTACTGATGATTACTGATGATTACTGATACTTACTCTGGGTCCCGTGGCTCCAGCAGCTCCAGCTTCTCCAGGAACTCCCTAAAACCATCAACAGAGTTAGAACCATAACTTGTCAGGACTAACTCATCAGGACTAACTCGTCACAAACCTGGTCTCCTGGTTTCCCGCCTTCACCAGGTGGGCCTGGGGGTCCGGGGAGACCCTGTGAACAGAGAGATAAAATTAGTTTATCTTGTTCCAACAGCACAGATCAAAGCTCTACAGTTTTATAGTTTTTACTACACTCACCTGGAAACCATGTGGGTCTACAGTTTTATAGTTTTTATTACACTCACCTGGAAACCATGTGGGTCTACAGTTTTATAGTTTTTATTACACTCACCTGGAAACCATGTGGGTCTACAGTTTTATAGTTTGATACTACACTCACCTGGAAACCATGTGGGTCTACAGTTTTATAGTTTTTATTACACTCACCTGGAAACCATGTGGGTCTACAGTTTTATAGTTTGATACTACACTCACCTGGAAACCATGTGGGTCTACAGTTTTATAGTTTTTATTACACTCACCTGGAAACCATGTGGGTCTACAGTTTTATAGTTTGATACTACACTCACCTGGAAACCATGTGGGTCTACAGTTTTATAGTTTGATACTACACTCACCTGGAAACCATGTGGGCCCGGCTGACCCTGCTCTCCTCTCTCTCCTGCGGAGCCCTGAACACACACAGACACTTTTACACTTTAGGACTTTATAGTCCAACTCTTTAGGTTACAGTCTAGACTAGAGTCAAGACTAGAGTCCAGACTAGAGTCTAGATTAGAGTCCAGACTAGAGTCCAGACTAGAGTCTAGATTAGAGTCCAAACTAGAGTCCACACTAGAGTCCAGACTAGAGTCCAGACTAGAGTCTAGATTAGAGTCCAAACTAGAGTCCACACTAGAGTCCAGACTAGAGTCCAGATTAGAGTTTAGACTAGAGTCTAGAATAGAGTCCAGACTAGAGTCTAGATTAGAGTCCAAACTAGAGTCCACACTAGAGTCCACACTAGAGTCCAGATTAGAGTTTAGACTAGAGTCTAGAATAGAGTCCAGACTAGAGTCCAACCACTGAACCATCAACTAAGGAACCATCAACTACAGAACCATCTGCGCCGCCAGGTTCTGTGGGGCAGAGAGAACCATCAACTGAAGAACCATCAACTAAGGAACCATCAACTACAGAACCATCTGCGCCGCCAGGTTCTGTGGGGCAGAGAGAACCATCAACCACAGAACCATCAACCACAGAACCATCAACCACAGAACCATCTGCGCTGCCAGGTTCTGTGGAGCAGAGAGAACCATCAACTACAGAACCATCTGCGCCGCCAGGTTCTGTGGGGCAGAGAGAACCATCAACTAAAGAACCATCAACCACAGAACCATCAACTACAGAACCATCTGCTCCGCCAGGTTCTGTGGGGCAGAGAGAACCATCAACTAAAGAACCATCAACCACAGAACCATCAACTACAGAACCATCAACCACAGAACCATCTGCGCCGCCTGGTTCTGTGGAGCAGAGAGAACCATCAACTACAGAACCATCAACCACAGAACCATCTGCGCCGCCAGGTTCTGTGGGGCAGAGAGAACCATCAACTAAAGAACCATCAACCACAGAACCATCAACTACAGAACCATCTGCGCTGCCAGGTTCTGTGGGGCAGAGAGAACCATCAACTAAAGAACCATCAACCACAGAACCATCAACTACAGAACCATCAACCACAGAACCATCTGCGCCGCCATGTTCTGTGGAGCAGAGAGAACCATCAACTAAAGAACCATCAACTACAGAACCATCTGCGCCGCCAGGTTCTGTGGGGCAGAGAGAACCATCAACCACAGAACCATCAACTACAGAACCATCTGTGCCGCCAGGTTCTGTGGGGCAGAGCGAACCATCAACTAAAGAACCATCAACCACAGAACCATCAACTACAGAACCATCTGCGCCGCCAGGTTCTGTGGAGCAAAGAGAACCGTCAACTAAAGAACCATCAACCACAAAACCATCAACTACAGAACCATCTGCGCCGCCAGGTTCTGTGGAGCAGAGAGAACCATCAACTAAAGAACCATCAACCACAAAACCATCAACTACAGAACCATCTGCGCCGCCAGGTTCTGTGGGGCAGAGAGAACCATCAACTACAGAACCATCAACCACAGAACCATCAACTACAGAACCATCAACCACAGAACCATCAACTACAGAACCATCTGCGCCGCCAGGTTCTGTGGAGCAGAGAGAACCATCAACTAAAGAACCATCAACCACAGAACCATCAACTACAGAACCATCTGCGCCGCCAGGTTCTGTGGAGCAGAGAGAACCATCAACTAAAGAACCATCAACCACAGAACCATCTGCGCCGCCAGGTTCTGTGGAACAGAGAGAACCATCAACTACAGAACCATCAACCACAGAACCATCAACTACAGAACCATCTGTGGCCCCAGGTTATGTGGAGCGGAGAGAACCATCAACTACAGAACCATCAACCACAGAACCATCTGCTCCGCCAGGTTCTGTGGAGCAGAGAGAACCATCAACTACAGAACCATCAACCACAGAACCATCAACTACAGAACCATCAACTACCAAACCATCAACTACAGAACCATCAACTACCGAACCATCAATCAATTACAGAACCATCAACTACAGAACCATCAACCACATAACCATCTGCGCCTCCAGGTTCAGTGGAGCAGAGTGAACCATCAACTACAGAACAATCTGCGCCGCCAGGTTCTATGGAGCAGAGAGAACCATAAGCTACAGAACCATCAACTACAGATCCATCTGAACCGCCAGGTTCTGTGGGGCAGAGAGAACCATCAACTACAGAACCATCAACCACAGAACCATCAACTACAGAACCATCTGCGCCGCCAGGTTCTGTGGAGCAGAGAGAACCATCAACCACAGAACCATCAACTACAGAGCCATCTGCGCCGCCAGGTTCTGTGGAGCAGAGAGAGCCATCAACTAAAGAACCATCAACTACAGAACCATCAACTACAGAACCATCAACCACAGAACCATCTGCGCCGCCAGGTTATGTGGAGCAGAGAGAACCTTCAACCAAAGAACTATCAACTACAGAACCATCAACTAAGAACCATCAACCACAGAACCATCAACTACAGAACCATCAACCACAGAACCATCAACTACAGAACCATCTGAGGCACCAGGGTCTGTGGAGGAGAGAGAACCATCAACTACAGACGAGCAGCACATGTGTAGAAAGTGTGTTGTTTTTCATACATTGTAGTTTATAGAGAAGGCCCTGTCCCTGGGGTCAGGGGTCTCCAGGGTCAAGGGTCTTCAGGGTCAGGGGTCTCCAGGGTCAGGGGTTAACAGGGTCAGGGGTCAGAGGTCTCCAGGGTCAGAGGTTAACAGGGTCAGGGGTCAACAGGGTCAGGGGTTTCCAGGGTCTGGGGTCTCCAGGGTCAGGGGTCCACAGGGTCAGGGGTCTCCAGGGTCAGGGGTCAACAGGGTCAGGGGTCACAGGGTCAGGGTTCAGGGGTGTCCAGGGTCAGGGTTCACTGAGGTGAACTCACCCCTCCGAGTCCAGGAGGTCCGTTAGGTCCAGGGGGTCCAGGAGGACCAGGGTTCCCGGGGGTCCCAGGTTCACCATCTCTCCCTCGAGGACCAGGGCTCCCCTAAAACCAACAAAGGTCATTATTACACACTTCTGCTGCTACAACACCAAACACACAAACACACAAGAAACACACAAAACACACAAACACACAAGAAACACACAAAACACCCAAACACACAAAACACACGAAACACAAGAAATACACAAAACACACAAACACACAAGAAACACACAAAACACACAAACACACAAGAAACACACAAAACACACAAACACACAAGAAACACACAAAACACACAAAACACACGAAACACACGAAACACAAGAAACACAAGAAACACACAAACACACGAAACACACAAAACACACAAAACACACAAAAAACACAAAGCACACAAAGCACACAAACACACAAACACACAAACACACAAAACACACAAACACACAAACACACAAAACACACAAACACACAAACACACAAAAAACACAAAGCACACAAACACACAAACACACAAACACACAAAGCACACAAACAAACAAACACACAAAACACAAAGTCAGGGCTGGTCTCAGTCTAAAGTAACTACTTCAGACACAACTGCACCTCTGTGGAAACTGAGGCACACAGAGACATACAGAGTCACACAGAGACACAGAGTCACACAGAGACACACAGAGACACACAGAGTCTCACAGAGACACAGAGTCACAGAGACACAGAGTCACACAGAGTCACACAGAGTCACACAGAGACACAGAGTCACACAGAGACACAGAGTCACACAGAGACACACAGAGTCACACAAAGACACACAGAGTCTCACAGAGACACAGAGTCACAGAGACACAGAGTCACACAGAGTCACACAGAGTCACACAGAGACACAGAGTCACACAGAGACACAGAGTCACACAGAGACACACAGAGTCACACAGAGACACAGAGTCACACAGAGTCACACAGAAACACAGTCACACAGAGACACAGAGTCACAGAGACACAGAGTCACACAGAGACACACAGAGACACAGAGTCACACAGAGACACAGAGTCACAGAGCATGAGTTAGAGCTGAGTCTCTGATGTCACTAAACAACATCATAAAGTCTAAATAGCTTTAAGTCAAACATAAAGTCTGAGAGCATCATGAGCCCAGGAGGGGGCAGCATCCTGCTGTGGACGGACCCAGACACAGGAACCTCCTTCACTGGAGTGGACATGAACGCTCTCAGAGATGTTTTGTAAAGAAGAATAGGCTGCTCATTCCCCACAGACCTGTGTCTGTGATTCTGTTTTAACTCATGTTTGTTACAGTCTGTTACAGTCTGTGACAGTTTGTCTCAGTTTGTCACAGTTTGTCACATGGTGCGAGGACCAGGTGCGAGGAAGTGTTTTTTCTTTGATGTTTCGTCACAAACACAAAGTCACTTTGAAACGACAAACTCTAAACCTTTAATCTTCTGTGTTTATAAAGTGCTAAAGTAAAGTGATAAATGTGTTTCTTTCACTTGTTTCAGTCGCAACAGTCTTCAACACACACCAACGCACACCAACACACACTCACACACACCAACACACACAATTACACACTAACACACAACAACACTCTCACACACACACTAACACACACACACACGCACACTCACACACTCATACACTCATACACATTCATCTGTGTCATGGGGACGTCTCACCTTCTCTCCTTTATCTCCTCTTGATCCTCGAGGGCCTTGTTCTCCAGGAGGGCCCTGGATCAAAGACACAGACTGTACCATCTGTCTGTACCATTTGTCTGTACCATCTGTCTGTACCATTTGTCTGTACCATTTGTCTGTACCATCTGTCTGTACCATTTGTCTGTACCATCTGTCTGTACCATCTGTCTGTACCATTTGTCTGTACCATTTGTCTGTACCATCTGTCTGTACCATCTGTCTGTACCATTTGTCTGTACCATTTGTCTGTACCATTTGTCTGTACCATCTGTCTGTACTATCTGTCTGTACCATTTGTCTGTACCATCTGTCTGTACCATCTGTCTGTACCATTTGTCTGTACCATCTGTCTGTACCATCTGTCTGTACCATCTGTCTGTATCATCTGTCTGTACCATCTGTCTGTATCATCTGTCTGTAGCATCTGTCTGTACCATCTGTCTGTATCATCTGTCTGTACCATCTGTCTGTATCATCTGTCTGTACCATTTGTCTGTACTATCTGTCTGTACCATTTGTCTGTACCATCTGTCTGTACTATCTGTCTGTACCATTTGTCTGTACCATCTGTCTGTACCATCTGTCTGTACCATTTGTCTGTACCATCTGTCTGTATCATCTGTCTGTACCATTTGTCTGTACCATGTGTCTGTACCATCTGTCTGTACCATTTGTCTGTACTATCTGTCTGTACCATTTGTCTGTACCATTTGTCTGTACCATCTGTCTGTACCATCTGTCTGTAGCATCTGTCTGTACCATCTGTCTGTATCATCTGTCTGTAGCATCTGTCTGTAAAATCTGTCTGTAACATCCGTCAGTCGGACTATAGGTCTGCAAGCTGTACTGTAAGTCTGTACTGTCGGTCTGTACTATAGGTTTGTACTGTAGTTCTGTACTGTAGGTCAGTACTGTAGGTCTGTAGGTCAGTACTGTAGGTCTGTAGCTCAGTACTGTAGGTCAGTACTGTAGGACTGTAGGTCAGTACTGTAGGTCAGTCCTGTAGGTCAGTCCTGTAGGTCAGTACTCTAGGTCAGTACTCTAGGTCTGTACTGTAGGTCAGTACTGTAGGTCTGTACTGTAGGTCAGTACTGAAGGACTGTACTGTAGGTCAGTACTCTAGGTCTGTACTGTAGGTCTGTAGGTCAGCACTGTAGGTATGTACTGTAGGTCTGTAGGTCAGTTCTGTAGGTCTGTACTATAGGTCTCTAAGTCAGTATTGTAGTTCAGTACAGACCTACATTAGGTCTGTAGGTCAGTACTGTAGGTCTGTAGGTCAGTTCTGTAAGTCTGTACCGTATATCAGTAAGTCAGTACTGTAGGTGTTTAGGTCTGTACTGTAGGTCAGTGGGTCAGTACTGTAGGTCTGTACTGTAGGCCTGTACTGTAGGTCAGTACTGTAGGTCAGTAGGTCAATACTGTAGGTCAGTACTGTAGATCAGTACTGTAGGTCAGTAGGTCAATACTGTAGGTCAGTACTGTAGGTCTGTACTGTAGGTCAGTAGGTCAATACTGTAGGTCAGTACTCTAGGTCTCTAATGTAGGTCTGTACTGTAGGTCAGTAGGTCAATACTGTAGGTCAGTACTGTAGGTCTGTACTGTAGGTCAGTAGGTCAATACTGTAGGTCAGTACTGTAGGTCAGTAGGTCAATACTGTAGGTCAGTACTCTAGGTCTCTAATGTAGGCCTGTACTGTAGGTCAGTACTGTAGGTCAGTAGGTCAATACTGTAGGTCAGTACTGTAGGTCTGTACTGTAGGTCAGTAGGTCAATACTGTAGGTCAGTACTCTAGGTCTCTAATGTAGGTCAGTACTGTAGGTCTGTACTGTAGGTCAGTGGGTCAGTACTGTAGGTCTGTACTGTAGGCCTGTACTGTAGGTCAGTACTGTAGGTCAGTAGGTCAATACTGTAGGTCAGTACTGTAGGTCTGTACTGTAGGTCAGTAGGTCAATACTGTAGGTCAGTACTCTAGGTCTCTAATGTAGGTCAGTACTGTAGGTCAGTAGGTCAATACTGTAGGTCAGTACTGTAGGTCTCTACTGGAGGTCTGTGCTGTAGGTCAGTACTGTAGGTCAGTAGGTCAATACTGTAGGTCAGTACTGTAGGTCTCTAGGTCAGTACTGTAGGTCTCTACTGGAGGTCTGTACTGTAGGTCAGTAGGTCAATACTGTAGGTCTGTAGGACTCTCAGGTGGATCAGTACGTACCATGGGCCCAGCTGGTCCTCGGGGTCCTACCACCTGCACCAGAAAAACAACATGTTTAAGTAGTTTAGTTTAGTTTAGTTTAGTTTGGTTTAGTTTAGTTTGGTTTGGTTTATGAATGGAATGTACCATCTTGTTTTCGAGGGTCATAAAAAACAGAAGAATGAGTTTATTTGAATCTAAATCTCTTTCATCAGAAACAAAACTGAAGCAGAAAAACAACACATTTCCTGCTTTGGTTCAGGACCACTTCCTCTTTCAGTTTGTGCTGCATTGTTTTTACACAACTATAGACACACATTTGGTCTGTGGTCTGTGTATATATACAATATATATATATATATATATATATATATATATATATATATATATATATAGACAGTTTTAATACAACTCTACACAAAGTCCTGAACTTGTATATGTCTGCACCTGTATCTGTCTGCACCTTTATCTGTCTGCACCTACACCTGTCTGCACCTGTATCTGTCTGCACCTACACCTATCTGCACCTACACCTGTCTGCACCTGTATCTGTCTGCACCTGTATACACCTGTTTTTATAACATACACGTTTCCATGACATGAGATTAAAGATGTCACTAACATCAGTGATGTCTCCGGGTTCTCCTTTCTGTCCCTGTGGAAGAAACACAGACACAGAGTCACAGACACAGGATCACAGACACAGGATCACAGATGCAGGATCACAGACACAGGCACAGGATCACAGACACAGGATCACAGACACAGGATCACAGACACAGGGTCACAGACACAGGATCACAGACACAGGATCACAGATGCAGGATCACAGACACAGGCACAGGATCACAGACACAGGATCACAGACACAGGATCACAGACACAGGGTCACAGACACAGGATCAAAGACACAGGATCACAGACACGGGATCACAGACACAGGATCACAGACAGAGGGTCACACACAGAGGGTCACAGACAGAGAGTCATAGACAGAGGGTCACAGACACAGGGCCACAGACCCAGGGTCACAGACAGAGGTTCACAGACACAGGGTCACAGACACAGGGACACAGACAGAGGGTCACATACACAGGGTCACAGACAGAGGGTCACAGACACAGGGTCACAGGGTCACAGACAGAGGATCACAGACAGAGGGTCAGAGACAGAGGGTCACAGACAGAGGGTCACAGACAGAGGGTCACAGACACAGGATCACAGACACAGGATCACAGACACAGGATCACAGACACAGGGTCACAGACACAGGATCACAGACACAGGATCACAGACACAGGATCACAGACACAGGATCACAGACAGAGGGTCACAGACAGAGGGTCACAGACAGAGAGTCACAGACACAGGGTCACAGACACAGGGTCACAGACACAGGATCACAGACAGAGGGTCACAGACAGAGGGTCACAGACAGAGAGTCACAGACACAGGGTCACAGACACAGGGTCACAGACAGAGGGTCACAGATACAGGGTCACAGACAGAGGGTCACAGACAGAGGGTCACAGACACAGGGTCACAGACAGAGGGTCACAGACAGAGGGTCACAGACAGAGGTTCACAGACAGAGAGTCACAGACACAGGGTCACAGACAGAGGGTCACAGACAGAGGGTCACAGACAGAGGGTCACAGATACAGGGTCACAGGCACAGGGTCACAGACACAGGGTCACAGACAGAGGGTCACAGACACAGGGTCACAGGCAGAGGGTCACAGACAGAGGGTCACAGACACAGGGTCACAGACAGAGGGTCACAGACAGAGGGTCACAGACACAGGGTCACAGACACGGGGTCACAGACACAGGGTCACAGACAGAGGGTCACAGAAACAGGGTTACAGACAGAAGGTCACAGACACAGGGTCACAGATACGGGGTCACAGACACAGGGGCACAGACAGAGGGTCTCAGACAAAAGGTCACAGACAGAGGGTCACAGACAGAGGTCACAGACACAGGGTCACAGGCACAGGGTTACAGACAGAGGATCACAGATAGAGGGTCACAGACAGAGGGTCACAGACAAAGGGTCACAGACAGAGGGTCACAGACAAACACAGGGTCACAGACACAGGGTCACAGGCAGAGGGTCACAGACAAACACAGGGTCACAGACAGAGGGTCACAGACACAGTACTGACCTTGGCCCCTGGGACTCCTGCAGAGACAGAGAAACAGTTAGTCACAAACAAAAGACCGTGAAGAGGTTTGTTTACATCTGTTTACGTCTGTGACAGTCTGTGACAGTCTGTGACAGTATTTTACAGTCTGTGACAGTCTGTGACAGTATTTTACAGTCTGTGACAGTATTTTACAGTCTGTGACAGTATTTTACAGTCTGTGACAGTCTGTGACAGTATTTTACAGTCTGTGACAGTCCGTGACAGTCTGTGACAGTCTTTTACAGTCTGTGACAGTCTTTTACAGTCTGTGACAGTCTGTGACAATATTTTACAGTCTGTGACAGTCTTTTACAGTCTGTGACAGTCTGTGACAGTATTTTACAGTCTGTGACAGTCTGTGACAGTCTGTGACAGTATTTTACAGTCTGTGACAGTCTTTTACAGTCTGTGACAGTCTTTTACAGTCTGTGACAGTCTTTTACAGTCTGTGACAGTCTTTTACAGTCTGTGACAGTCTTTTACAGTCTGTGACAGTATTTTACAGTCTGTGACAGTCTGTGACAGTATTTTACAGTCTGTGACAGTCTGTGACAGTCTTTTACAGTCTGTGACAGTCTGTGACAGTCTTTTACAGTCTGTGACAGTCTGTGACAGTATTTTACAGTCTGTGACAGTCTTTTACAGTCTGTGACAGTCTTTTACAGTCTGTGACAGTCTTTTACAGTCTGTGACAGTATTTTACAGTCTGTGACAGTCTTTTACAGTCTGTGACAGTATTTTACAGTCTGTGACAGTCTGTGACAGTCTTTTACAGTCTGTGACAGTCTGTGACAGTATTTTACAGTCTGTGACAGTCTTTTACAGTCTGTGACAGTCTGTGACAGTATTTTACAGTCTGTGACAGTCTTTTACAGTCTGTGACAGTCTTTTACAGTCTGTGACAGTCTGTGACAGTCAGGCATCGTGCTGAACTTAAATAACCATTCGTTTTAGTGTTTAATAATTCCATCTCAAATATTAGAAAAAGCAGCTCCAGCAAAGGAATGAGATTAGCACAGTGGCATGTTAGCAATTTATTGTATTAGCATATTAGCACGTTAGCACGGTAGCATATTAGCACGTTAGCAAACTTTTTGTGACTAGATTGTGACTAGAGTAAATAGGACAGAAGTAAAACACAGATATACGAGGCTTTATTTAAAGAAGACATGTTATGCATCGCTCTGGGCCTTTAACATCATCATGAGACTATTTACTTTGTCATCTCATGTTTTAGAATCTGACATAATCTCAGAGTAAAATATTGGGTGAAACAAGTATGAAGGCCAAAATACTGAAGAATCAATAATGAACTGCTCTGTACCTGATGCTGCAACACTGACATTTTTCTGTGGGACATTTAAGAGCAACACTTTTGTTTTAAAGGGCTCTGAAAGCTACAGACAGAGACGTCATAGTATCACAGAACTGTGCCTTTAATATTTACACAGAAGGGGCGGGGCTACATGGATCTGGGCGTGTCTAAAAACAAAGGGAGGATGTTTAAATGCAGTAAAAATTAAAGTTTATTTTGCATAAAACATCCCCTTTAAGTCTCATTCTTGTGTGTCTTTGGCTTTGCTTCTTTTCATTGGTTTAAAAGTGACCAATGAGAGTCTGAGGAGTGCGTAATAAAACATAAATGTGTGATTAAAACATAAATGTGTGATTAAAACATAAATGTGTGATTAAAACATAAATGTGTGATTAAAACATAAATGTGTGATTAAAACATAAATGTGTGGTTAAAACATAAATGTGTGATTAAAACATAAATGTGTGGTTAAAACATAAATGTGTGATTAAAACATAAATGTGTGATTAAAACATAAATGTGTGATTAAAACATAAATGTGTGGTTAAAACATAAATGTGTGATTAAAACATAAATGTGTGATTAAAACATAAATGTGTGATTAAAACATAAATGTGTGATTAAAACATAAATGTGTGATTAAAACATAAATGTGTGGTTAAAACATAAATGTGTGATTAAAACATAAATGTGTGATTAAAACATAAATGTGTGATTAAAACATAAATGTGTGGTTAAAGGCGTAGATGAAGCGTAGATGAAGCGTAGATGAAGCGTAGATGAAGCGTAGATGAAGACAGAGGCAGCTGTGACACTTCAGATTTCAGTCATGCTCCTCCCACTTTCTCAGACAGAGGAGTGCATTGTGGGTCAGATTAAAACGTATAGCGCCTGAGACATGTGGGGCTGGTATTTCCTTAATCATTCCCACATGGTTTCATCGACCAGGATTCAAACAAGATGGGGCCGAAGGAAACCCGGGGGTACACCCCGTATGGTATAAGGAGGTGGGGGGGGAGGGGGGAAGGGGGAGGAGGAAGAAGGTAGGGGGGGAGGAGGCATGAGACTGAAACTTGTGAAGTGCCAGAGCTGTAGTTCAGATGTTTGCTTTGAGGATTCTGTCTTTGTTTGATTCAGAGGATTTTTAAACCTTTACTTAATAAATATACATATATGTAGATACATATATATATATATACACACACACACACGTTAAAGCTCAGGGTCCTAAATTTTTAACCGCAGAAGAATCAAACTATGTATCAAACAATCTCATTGTTTCTTGGCTCTAAACAGTTTTTTGCCTTCAACCTTCAGCTTTCAGCCCCTAACCTCTGACCCCTAACCTCTGCGCCCTGACCTCTGACCCCTAATCTCCTAACCTCTGACCCCTAACCTCCTAACCTCTTACCTCTGACCCCTAACCTCTGCGCCCTGACCTCTGACCCCTAATCTCCTAACCTCTGACCCCTAACCTCCTAACCTCTTACCTCTGACCCCTAACATCTGACCCCTAACCTCTGCCCCCTGCGCCCTGACCTCTGACCCCTAACCTCCTAACCTCTTACCTCTGACCCCTAACATCTGACCCCTGCGCCCTGACCTCTGACCCCTAACCTCCTAACCTCTGACTGCTGACCCCTAACCTCTTACCTCTGACCCCTAACATCTGACCCCTAACCTCTGCGCCCTGACCTCTGTCCCCTAACCTCCTAACCTCTGACCGCTGACCCCTAACTTCTGCCCCCTGACCTCTGACCTCTGACCTCAAAGACAGTGCCAGGACCCTCAGAGCAAAGCTGAGAAACAGATTTATTTATGTGGTATATAAATAAATGTGACCGGGGGGGCGGGGGTCCGCGGCGCAGACGGCACAACACTCTCCGAATGGTATTTCAGGTTTGGAGCAGTCCCTGAGCTCCTCACACACGATGTCATCGCACAGGACGGAGCCGGAGTCGCACACGCAAATACGACACGGCTCCGGCTTCCACACGTCTTTGTCACTGAACTGCTGCCCGTCCTGAGAGCAGCTCAGAGAGTCCGGGTCCAGGTCCGGGTCCAGGTCCGGGTCCGGGCCCGAGTCCACTGCAGATCAGGATGATAACATGTTATAATGATGATGATAATTATGATTATGATGATGATGATGATGATAATAATGATAATGATGATGATGATGATGATAATAATGATAATGATGATGATGATGATGATGATAATAATGATGATGATGATAATAATGATAATGATGATGATGATGATGATAATAATGATAATAATGATGATGATGATGATAATAATGATGATGATGATAATAATGATAATGATGATGATGATGATGATAATAATGATAATGATGATGATGATGATGATAATAATGATAATGATGATGATGATGATGATAATAATGAGTTGTTGTTGGTGCTTGTGTATGTATGTTATTTGTTTCCAAGATGATCTTGGCCAGGGACTTCCTGGTTAAATAAAAATAAATGTTGATGATGATGATAATGCAGCAGGAAGAGATAAGATCACACTCCAACAAAACACAACATAATAATAATAATAATAATAATAATAATAATGCATCAGTTTTAAACAGTTCTTTTCAGACTCTCAAAGTCTCTTCACATCATTATTCTGTCTCCAAACACGGTGGTGATAAACGACTGTAGCCACAGCTGCCCTGGGGCACACTGACAGAAGCGAGGCAACCAGTCTGTGCCATCGGCCCCTCCCACCACCACCAACCATTCACACACACACCAGACTCATTCTAATGTGGGGGAAGTGTCTTGCCCAAGGACACAACCACAGTTTAGCACTTTGCCCTGGCTCTGCAGCTGCCCCACTGTGGCACCTGCTGTTCCCAGAGGTCTCCCATCACAGTACTAACCAGGCCCTGCCCTGCTTAGCTTCAGCGGTCTTACAGTATCTGGCTTTGACCTGCAGGTGGCGCAAAAACACAACAATTTATTTACAGAGTCACTGTGTACATGTACATACACATGTACATACACATGTACATGGAAATGTACTGTATATGAACATATACATGTGATACATGTGTATGTGTGACCTCTGACCTCCAGGGGCAGTGTGACCTCTGACCTGAGGGAGACTGAGTTCACACTGAACAGAGAAGTGTGTTTGTCACTGGATAAATATAGTTCTGATGGTTTACACAGAGACGGCTGTTCAAACCCAGACCAGACCAGACCAAGACCAGAGACCTGAGACCAGACAGAGGCCGAGACCGGAGAGAGATCAGACCAAGATCAGAGACCAGAGAGACCAGACTGAGACCAGAGACCAGGAACCAGACCAGGCCGAGAACAGAGACCAGACTGAGACCAGAGACCAGAGAGACAGAGACCAGAGAGAGACCAAAGACCAGACCTGAGACCAGACAGAGACCAGAGACCAGAGAGAGACCAGAGAGAGACCAGAGAGAGACCAGAGAGAGACCAGAGAGAGACCAGAGAGAGACCAGAGACAGGAGACTGGTTCTGAATCCCTTCACAGTACTAGGCTTCATCTTTTACAGTAAAGTTATTTCCAGTCCGGGGAAAGGGCTCGCTCTGGTCCCTGGGTCCAGATCCACTAAAGATGAAAGTCCAGAGCACAGGAGTCTCACTGTATTTAGCAATGTTAATATTTAGAGCTTAATTCCAGGTCTGGAGCTGGCAGCCGCGGCCATGAATGGAGTCTTTTAGGGCCACATAGTGAGTGAGTGTGAGCGGGTCGCTGCCCTGAGCAAACCCCGAGGAGCACAAACAAACACCAGCTCACAGTTGTTTGTGTTGCTGCTTAAGCTGCGGAATGCATTCTCCTTTAATTAGACGGATTTAAACTAAGATATTAAACATAGAATAATGACAACAAAACATCTGATCTCTGCCGGGATCTAAACCCCACAGTTCTTTTCTCCTCATCCTGCACAGAGACTATCACAGCTCCCAGACCAGATGGACCGACAGGACTTTCACGGACAGAAAGAGTCTGTCTCCAGTTAGAAAAATAGAAGCCAGTGTTATTCCTGAGGCCTTCTCGTTGGGAGGGAGAAACCTGAGACTCTAGACCTGAGACTGCAGACCTGAGACTGCAGACCTGAGACTGCAGACCTGAGACTGCAGACCTGAGACTCTAGACCTGAGACTGCAGACCTGAGACTGCAGACCTGAGACTCTAGACCTGAGACTGCAGACCTGAGACTGCAGACCTGAGACTCTAGACCTGAGACTGCAGACCTGAGACTGCAGACCTGAGCCTTGGACCCTCTGTCTTCCTCTGGGCCTGAGCCGGACCCTCTGTCTTCCTCTGGGCCTGAGCCGGACCCTCTGTCACCTCTGGGCCTGGACTCTGCTCCTCTCTCTTTGCACCTGTCCATGATGTGTCTAGACCTTGAGGTAAAACCATCAGTGAGATAAATATATATAAAAGGGACACCCCCGAGCCACCTCTGCACCTCTGCACCTCTGCACCTCTGCAAGCCGGGATCCGCCTGAGTGGCCTCTGACAGAGATGGAATGTGAACAGTTTTCACTGAAGGCCCCTGAGCCGAGCCATATCTGCCCTGCCCCCTCCTCCATCACCAGGGGCAGAATGTGCAGCTGTGGCATCTGTGCGGCAGGTATCACAGGTACACACTCCAACACACATATACACACTCCAACACACATATACACACTCCAACACACATATACACGCTCGATCTTTTGAAAACAAACACAGATATACAATCAGACATTCACACATTACTCCACAGTCATGACTTCTGTTTCTCACCAAAAACTAAACTATCTGTATAAACTTGTGTAGCTGTGTGTAGCTGTGTGTAGTGTGTGTAGCTGTGTGTAGTGTGTGTAGCTGTGTGTGTAGCTGTGTGTGTGGTTCTCTGCAAAGTGGCACATTCCCAGGAGCAGGTGCAAGTTCAAAGACAGGGTTTTCCACAGACAGAGTTTACAAAATCTTCAACAAAAGCTCAAACTGAATCCATATAAATGAGACTCACGGTCGTCTTGTCCCGTCACCGGCGCCGACAGAACCAGAACCGAGCCCACGAGCAGCAGCAGAGTCCTGAGGTCCTTAAAATGGGACATGTCTGAGCCAGAAGCTTCTCCTGGAGGTACTCTCTCCACTTCAGACCATCCACACAGCGCCTCACACCAGCAGAGGATCCAGGCACCAGCAGAGGATCCAGGCACCAGCACCAGCACCAGCACCAGCAGAGGATCCAAGCACCAGCAGAGGATCCAGGCACCAGCAGAGGATCCAGGCACCAGCACCAGCACAAGCACCAGCAGAGGATCCAAGCACCAGCAGAGGATCCAGGCACCAGCAGAGGATCCAGGCACCAGCAGAGGATCCAGGCACCAGCACAGACTTCAGGCAGACTCCGGCCTCGGCACTAGTTTTGTGTTCTACCTTCAATGAATCTTGGATATTCTCAAAGAGGCGTCTGGCCCCGCCCCCTGTGGAGCTGAAACCTGAGCCTGGCCCCTCCCACTCTGCCTCATTATCCCCCTGCTCCACGGGACTGGACCCACAACCAGTGTGTGTGTGTGTGTGTGTGTGTATATGTGTGTGTCTGTGTGTGTGTGTCTGTGTCTGTCTGTGTGTGTGTGTATGTGTGTGCGTGTGTCTGTGTCTGTGTGTGTGCACTTGTTTTCAACTCCTGGTGGGTTCCATAACCTGAGATTCCACTCACGTCATGGGGACTGGTTTTACGTGGTGGGGCCCGAACACCGGACCCCACTGGTCCAAGCTTAATAATCAATGGGTAATGCTTTTCTAACGGTCCTTATGCAGTCTCTGTAAAAATATGGAAAGGACCCCTGGAGGTTTACTTTCCTGAAAAAAGTGTGTTATGTGTCGGAACCCTGGTGGTGGGTTGCGGGATATCAAGGAGGGGCACACTGGGGCAATTTCAGTCCAGCAGGCTGGAGCCAATCATGGAGCAGCACAACAGAGGAAATCAGGTGTCAGGCTAGAAAAAGGTGCAAGTGTGTGGTTCATTAGGCTGCAAGAAATCATGGAGGAGCACACTGAAGCGCACGCTTACAAACCACTGGTAAGTGCTGACTACAAGTCATGACTTCAAATTGTTATATAGAATGATTACAAATTATTTGTTGTTTGTGCAGCTTAGTCAAGAGTCCCTAATTGATGAAGTCGACTCAGATTCTGACGATTTAACTGTCAAGAAGAAACCTGTAAAAAAGTATGGAAAAAGAAAAATCAAAAACACTTTTCTTCAAGACTCGGAAAGTGACGAACCAAAGGCAAATAAGATTGTTATCATGCAGCTGCAAAAGAAGAAAAATGGGGGGCGAGTATACAGCAAGAGACACTTCTGCCTCTACTGTTCAATGTCCTGCCACAAAATGTCCCGTCATTTGACTAGAAAACATGGAAATGAAAGTGACGTAGCCAGAGCATTGGCTCTACCTGTGAAATCTAAAGCACGTAAACTTCAGTTTGATTTGATCAGGAATAGTGGAAACCGTGAGCACAATTTTGAGGTTTTAAAGGCCGGCATTGGAACTTTAGTCCCAGCTAAACAGCCAAATTCCCCAGTTAAATCCAGTGAGTTTTTGCACTGTATAGACTGTGGGGCATTGCTTAAGCGAAAGTCGCTGTGGAGGCATGTGGCCAGGTGCCGGCTTTCACAGAAAGATGCCCAGGCTAAACCAGGCTAAACCAGGTAGAAGTAGGGTCCAGTCCCTCTGCTCCCTAGCCCAGCCTGTACCGGAGGGCATCAGCAAAAAGCTGTGGTCTTTAATTTCGGCAATGCATCAGGATGAGGTCACGGGTGTTGTCAAAGCAGAAAAGGGGATTCTGAGACTCGGAGAGCACCTGTACTTAAAACACGGGCATGATAAGACAAAGCATGATTACATTAGGCAGAAAATGAGAGAAGTCGGTAGGTTAATTAACGAAGCAAAAACCGCAGGGAAACTGAAAACAATGAAGGATTTCTTTATTCCTTCCAACTTTAACCATGTGATTGATGCAGTCAGGTCTGTGGCTGGATATGATGAGGAAACAAATCAATACAAGACTCCATCCTTGGCCCTCAAACTCGGCCATAGCCTCAGAAAGCTAGCAGATATTCTTGAATGTGACTCAAAAATGGAGCATTGTGTTGATGAACTATTTATTAAAAACCTCCAACGAAGCCGGCTGCTTTTTGAGAAGAGGTGGGACGTCTGTGTTTCTTCTGCTGCCCTACAGACCCTCCGGCAAGCCAAGTGGAACACTCCGGACCTGCTCCCTCTGACTGAGGACGTTAGAGCCATGCATGCACATATTGAGGTATGTCGACCTGAATATGTGCAAACCCTAATAAGTGAGCCAACGTCTAAGCATTGGTCTAAACTGGCAGTTTTGACTCTTTGTGAGGTCATCATTTTCAATCGAAGAAGGGAAGGTGAGGTTTCAAAGATGCCACTGACAGCCTTTACCTTAAGAAGTAAGACTGGGATCCATTCTGACATTGCTCTGGGACTGTCCCAACTTGAGAAAAAGCTGTGTCAGCATTTTCAACGCATTGAAATTAAAGGGAAAAGAAGTCGGAAAGTGCCGGTTCTTTTGACTCCTGAAATGATTGCTTCGATGGAGGTGCTGGTGGAGAACAGAAGGGCCTGTTCCATCTCTGACCATAACCCATACTTCTTTTCCCGCCCGGGCGCAGACACCCACATCAGGGGATCAGACTCCCTACGCCAGGTAGCCAAAGAATGTGGTGCGGTGCATCCAGAGATGCTATCCTCAACCAAACTTAGAAAGCACATAGCTACTATGTCTACAGTTCTCAATATGAAAGAGAATGAGATGGACATACTTGCCAACTTCCTCGGCCATGACATTCGCATCCACAGGCAATATTACAGACTACCAGAGGGGACACTGGAGCTGGCCAAAATCAGCAAAGTGTTGATGGCCATGGAGCAGGGAAGAGTGACGGAATTCGAAGGAAAGAGCCTCGACCAGATACAAATTGAGCCTGAAGGTAATTCTTGATATTATTAAAATATGTATGATTTTTTTCCCCTAAAGGCCACTTGTATTTTTATTTTCTGTGCGACAGGGAGAGCAGTAGAGATCCTCTCACAAACGGACGGGCTAAAAGAAACTTCAAGCGGAGAACCTTCAACCATTCATCCAGATGCACCCCATGGTAGTGGCAGTGCCCCTTCTGGTAAGTGTACCAGGTGGGGGATTACAGCCAGGCTGCTTGGTCCTCACCCTGGGAGTGTATATTGCTAATATATTTTTATTTCTCTCCCTAGAACGTGTAAGAAAGCCATGGTCTGCATCTGAGGTGAAGGCTGTGGGGAAGACCATGACACCTTTCATACAGACTGGAAAGGTCCCTGGGAAGTCTCACTGCCTGGCCTGCATTAATGCCTCACCAGATGACCTTAGACATCGGACATGGAGTGGCATTAAATTCTATGTCAAAAATAGAATCACTGCAATTCGAAAACAAAATCTAAAATAAAATTCCTTTAAAATAGTTGTTTGGTTTCTATTGACTGTTTTGTATTACTTAAAGTCTTGGTAAAAAAAGATTATGTCTATGGGTCCCATTCTGAACGGCCCTGTCAAAGGGACCCACCAGGTAACAAAAACGTGTATGTGTGTGTGTGTCTGTGTGTGCGTGTGTCTGTGTGTGTGTGTGTGTACTGCTGGTATAAAGTGTTTATAGTGTTTCCTTCAGTCATTGATATAATATCATAAAACTTTATATTAATGGTACATGAGTTCATGCATGATTCTCATGAACTAATGCATGAATTAATGCATTAGTTCATGATACATTCATGCATTACTAGATCATGAATTCTCATGAACTAACATGATTACATGTTGGTAATGTGTCACACACACACACAGAGAGACACAGAGACACATACACATACACACACAGACACATACACACACACACACACACAGACACACAGAGACACACACAGACAGACACAGACACACACACCCACGCACAGACACACAGAGACACACACAGACAGACACAGACACACACACACACACACACACACAGACACACAGAGACACATACACACACACACAGACACACAGAGACACACACAGACAGACACACACACACACACACACACACACACACACAGACACACAGAGACACATACACACACACACACACACGCACAGACACACAGAGACACACACAGACAGACACAGACACACACACACACACAGACACACAGAGACACACACACACACAGACACACAGAGACACACAGACACACAGAGACACACACACACACACAGACACACAGAGACACACACACACACACACAGACACACAGAGACACACACACACAGACATAAACACACACATCATGATCATGATGATTCCATGAATTTACTGAAAAAGCAAAGAAATGACCAAAAAATAATCAACCGATCATGATCCTCATGAACGTCATGAACGTCATGATCCTCATGAACGTCATGATCCTCATGAACGTCATGAACGTCATGAACGTCATGAACGTCATGAGTCATATGGCGGAAGTCTACTGCAAATTATGACACACAATCATGAACTCATCATTAGCTAATGCTTAACACATCATGATTTCATTATATTTGCTAATGCTTAATACATCATGATTTCATTATATTTGCTAATGCTTAATACATAATGATTTCTTTAAATTAGCTAATGCTTAATACATCATGATTTCATTATCTTAGCTAATGCTTAATACATCATGATTTCATTATATTAGCTAATGCTTAATACATCATGATTTCATTATATTTGCTAATGCTTAATACATCATGATTTCATTATATTAGCTAATGCTTAATACATCATGATTTCATTATATTAGCTAGTGCTTAATACATCATGATTTCATTATATTTGCTAATGCTTAATACATCATGATTTCATTATATTTGCTAATGCTTAATACATCATGATTTCATTATATTTGCTAATGCTTAATACATCATGATTTCATTATATTAGCTAATGCTTAATACATCATGATTTCATTATATTAGCTAATGCTTAATACATAATGATTTCATTATATTAGCTAATGCTTAATACATCATGATTTCTTTATATTAGCTAATGCTTAATACATCATGATTTCATTATCTTAGCTAATGCTTAATACATCATGATTTCATTATCTTAGCTAATGCTTAATACATAATGATTTCATTATATTAGCTAATGCTTAATACATTATGATTTCATTATCTTAGCTAATGCTTAATAAATCATGATTTCATTATCTTAGCTAATGCTTAATACATCATGATTTCATTATATTAGCTAATGCTTAATACATCATGATTTCATTATCTTAGCTAATGCTTAATAAATCATGATTTCATTATCTTAGCTAATGCTTAATACATCATGATTTCATTATATTAGCTAATGCTTAATACATCATGATTTTATTATCTTAGCTAATGCTTAATAAATCATGATTTCATTATCTTAGCTAATGCTTAATACATCATGATTTCATTATATTAGCTAATGCTTAATACATTATGATTTCATTATATTAGCTAATGCTTAATAAATCATGATTTCATTATCTTAGCTAATGCTTAATAAATCATGATTTCATCATATTAGCTAATGCTTAATAAATCATGATTTCATTATCTTAGCTAATGCTTAATACATCATGATTTCATTATCTTAGCTAATGCTTAATACATCCTGATTTCATTATGATTGTCTAAAGTGAAGCAATGACTTATGGGTTGTTCCTTCAATAGTTATTTAAAAACTATCACAGGTGCAGCAGAACCAAATAAGACTCAGTGCTGGAGTAATAAAGTGTCTTCTGTATCAGAGGTGCATTATACAGATGGCACTTTCATAAACAGACTGTGGTTTCAAATGTTACATAACACCCCAATATTGGCACAAAAACATTAACTTTCATGTGTAATAAAAAACATCCAATCTCAACTCAACAGTCAGTAATATTTTACTAACCCTAACCCTAACATCTCAATAGTGGCCTTTCAGAGTCGACCAGCCCTGGACTTAAAAACCCCCAAAACTAACATGAACATACATGAACATCATGAACATCATGAGTGATCTACTGAGAACTCAGATACACAGGATTATTAATCCACTACTTTATATCAAATATGTTAATGAGCTGTATTCACCTGCAGTGACAGGCTACAGCCCTTTATGGGGTCCTCATGGTCCTCAGGGGTCATACGGTCCTCAGGGGTCCTCAGGGGTACTCAGGGGTCCTCATGGTCCTCAGGGGTCCTCATGGTCCTCATGGTCCTCAGGGGTCCTCATGGTCCTCAGGGGTCCTCATGGTCCTCAGGGGTCCTCACGGTCCTCACGGTCCTCAGGGGTCCTCACAGTCCTCAGGGGTCCTCAGGGGTACTCTGGGGTCCTAGGGGTCCTCACAGTCCTCATGGTCCTCAGAGGTCCTCAGGGGTCTTCAGGGTCCTCAGGGGTCCTCACGGTCCTCAGGGGTCATACGGTCCTCAGAGGTCCTCAAGGGTGCTCAGGAGAGTGCTCACGGTCCTCAGTGCAGGTTGTGGGCTCTGACCCCACACACTTTATGGGAGCAGCTGAAGGCTCCTGACCTCTGACCTCTGACCCCCGGCTGTTTAAGGACTGCTCCTCACTGCAGCGACACTTCTGTGCTGTGTC